>CM032231.1:130025000-130055000 GCA_019009955.1 Riptortus pedestris | reverse complement strand
CGTCATCTCGTAAATAGGACCTATTGATATTTTATGGCAATTTTCGAAAATCGCGTTTCTGTACAACCTCAATAGATGATTTTTTTGGCCTAAAGGAAATCTGCTATAAGTTTCCTGTTGAGGTATATTGTTGGCTAACAGCTGTCTTAGGAATGTTTATCATCTCGGATATCACCGACGTAGCTCTCATTAACTTCGATATGAGTTATGAAGGGCCTTAATCGATGTAAATTGCTTACTCGGACCAACTAACTGATAAAGTGTAGCTTTATCTGGTCTTTCCCAAGGGTGCGCTTGTTGTTAACGTTTAGGTGAAGGTTTATAAACAAACTGAATGTGGGATGGTTGTCCCTATGCTTGTCAGCATCTCTGGTAGGGGTGTCGGCATCTCCTTTGACTGGAGGCTCAGGCCATCTGAGCTTGGATATTTTTTATGAGCGATAGTTTATCGGTTGAAAGCCAAGAGTCTGGCCCAAGTTTTAGTTAAGTAAAGATTGTTAAAATAATATAACAAATTTAAAATATATACCGAAAAAGAAGTCTCCTGCGTAAACTGAGCAGAATTGCCAGGTAGCTGGTATTACTCAAACTATTTATCTCTTTCCCCCATAACTTTCTCTTAAAACAGATTCCCCTAAAAGGAAATCTGCTAATAGAATCATATGACGCGTTTTTCGAAAAAATTCTACATATGTCCATCGATACTATCCAGGAGAAGACTAAATAAGGTCCGTTTAAAACTGTATATATTTAATATCTGCCTGGTATCGCTCTTGCGGTCGCAATTTTTTTTCGACCGTTACCAAATTCGGTATTTAAACGTTTTATGTAAAACTAAAGATCAAGTTCGTTAATGCCTGAAATCTGAACAGAGGGGAGTTTAGAGTAAAGAGATTTTTTTTCTTTCTTAACAGGTTAAAGGTGAGGCGTCAATCAAAACTCATGAATTTGCATTGATTGAAGGAATGTTTCACTAAGAGGCATTAATTCACATGAGACGTTGGTTTGATTTCCGCCTGGGGAATAAGGATTTATTTACTAACGACTAACGTCACAATGTACTTCCTTGAGTATTGCTGCTTATACTTTTTATCTATGTTAATTAATGCATACAATTTGAAATTTAGTTTAATTCCACAGACCAGATTTTGTATGTTAAGTTTTGTCTTAAATACGAATCTAGTGTTGGTATGAAAATGTATGAATAGTTCTTGAAAGTGGTAGGAGAAATGCTAATATCGTCGAAAAGCACAATTCACTTAAAGAGAGTTCTTATTTATTTATTATGTAGAGCTCCGCAACTATGGGGACTTGGCTCTTCTTTAACATGTGGGGAAAACAAAATACAAGTTAACATGGAACATGAAATAATATAACGAACAAAACTAAAGGAACGGAACACAAAAGAAACAAGAAACACGACACACGATATACAACTAAAAACAATAATAAATAGGTAAAAAGTCCGTCACGCAGGGGCTGCGTAAACTAAGCAGATTTCCCACGTGAAGTTATACAATAGAGAAATCTCCATAGCAGAGCCAAACGGTTACGGCAAAGGGCGGAACTAGCTTTTCGCGGGAAATTCAAAAATCCGTTATCGGCCCAAATTTCATAAAAAATGCAAATATCTCGGTTAATATTCAAGATAGGGAATAAATGTATATAACAATATTTATAGTAAATTTAATTTGCAATAAGATTGTTTCTGTACAATTTTTCAATTCGACGTATAGTAACGGAGATATTTCGAAAATCCTCCCCTCTAAACCCCCCTCCCACTGGTCCGATTTCAGCCATTAATGAACTTGATCTTCCTTTTTACATAAAACTATTAAATTCCGAGTTTTGTAACGATCAAACAAAAATTGCGACCGCTAGAGCGTTAACAGACAAATATATATATTAATTTTGAACGGACCTCATTTTCGTCATCTCCTTGGTAGGATTGATGGACATTTGAAGAAATTTTTCGAAACTCGCATCATGAGTACACCTCAATAGCTGATTTCCCTTAAGGGAAATCTGCTAAAAGTAAACTTGGTAACTTTGAAACAAACATCATTCAAATGTAAACACGTCACACACACACACACACACACACACACACACAAACAAATACGCACGCACGAGTATCTATGTAGTGGCAATGAAAGGATTATTTATTGTATTAATTAATGAATGCTACTGTTCTCATGGGAAACCATTTTTATTTCGACCGTGCAACGATGAGTAATAGGATATTTTAGAATTATGGTCTCATGAGTACAACCTCAAAAGCCGATTTCCGTTGAAAAATTCTGCTCAATTAGTCTGGATTCCTTCGTCGTTTTTTGACCTTCGGTGTGAAATCTATATGTAGGTCAAGGTCATTTAGTCTCTTATGGAAATTTAAACGTGTTAATGTGATTATATTATCTAGGGTTATGTTTGGTTTTTTGCCATTGATTTTACATTCAATTTTTTTTTTCATTAACCCTTCACAGGCAAGGCTGGGTCGCCGGTGACCCAGAGGTTGGTAAAAATAATATTCTGAGTAAAGTAAGGGAAGGAGGGGAGGGGGAGTGCACGGTACCCTCCCCTCCTTCCGAGAGTTGATGAAAAAGAAATTGAGAATCAGCCTGGACCCAGCACTTCAAGACGTAGGTGTGATTTTTGTGAAAAATCAAGAGATCGTAAGGGTACATCAAACTGTAATCGCAGTCTATGTGCTGAGCATAGGCTAAGTATTTGTTCTCGATGCATTCCCAGAATCTCACCTGAAGAAGATGAAGAAATAGAAGATTGTTCTGAGTTTGAAGTATTAGTGAACTTTCATTACTAAGAGTTTATTCCCTTTTTTTGATTTTTTATCCCTCATATTTTCTTATTCTTTTTTCCGTAGAGTATTTTTTTATATGTATTTTTTTCTGTAAGAGTTTAAACTATTTATTTTGATCTGGAAAGTTTTTGACTGTTCAGAGTAGGAAAAATTATTGCTGGACTGCCGGATGAAATGGAAGACTGATAACTTACTGAAAATTATTTAATCACTAAGATTTTATTAAATTTTCTCGTCTTTTAAGCTGGAATTTTTTTATTTTTTCCCTTCTAGGAGTTTACTCGTTTAATTTTTATCTTTTATCCTATACGGATACCAAAGGTCTGGAACTCTACGTTCCTACTAATTTAAGTATAGTTCCTACTAATGTAAGTTTTTTATTTTTATCATATTATGTATATTGCTAAATAAAATAAAATTTTCAAACTATACTTTCTTTTTTTATATAAAAAACAACAACAATAACTGGAATATTTTTGCTAAAATGAAAAAAATGTGCTATAAATATGACTGGGTCACCCGTGACCCAGCTTGCCTGCAATGTAATTTTCATATTCCTTGTCTGTGAAGGGTTAAGACAGCTTCATTAACCACTAACAGGGTAAAGCAGAGGCATGAATCGAATATCAAGAATTTGCTTTGATTGAAGAAATTATGAATGAATTTGCTTTATTGGAGGAATTATGAATGAATTTTCTTTATTGGAGGAATTATGAATGAATTTGCTTTATTGAAGGAGACATTAATGCACATGAGACGTTGGTTTGAGACGTCGGTCCTGCCTGAGGAATAGGAATTTGTTTACTAACGACTTAAGTAAATATAATTCTATTTATACCACACTGGCAAGAAAAAGTCCGTTACACAGGGGCTGCGTAAACTAAGGAGATTTCCCACGTGAAGTTATACAATAGAGAAATCTGCTCAATAACAACTGTAGTAGTAAGAAACCTCTAAACCTAAAACATTATTTAGGGCGTAATAACCCAGTAGTTTCTAGCCCCAAAAAACAGTTGACCAAACCTCTAAACCTATTCACGAGGGACGAATAGTTATGGAAACGGCCACCAGAGCTCTCGGCGGAAAGTCCGAACAGCCTACTGGTGACCACACGCAGAATACAAATGCAAATATCTCGGTTAATATTCAAGATAGAGAAAAAATGTATATGACAATATTAATAGTAAATTTAATTTGAAATAAGATTGATTCTGTACCATTTTTCGGTCCGACGTATAGTAACGGAGATATTTCGAATTTTCAAAAATCCTCCCCTCTAAACCCCCCCCTCCTTATGGTCCAATTTCGGCCATTAACAAACTTGATCTTCCTTTTTACAAAAAACGATTAAATTCCAAGTTTGGTAACGATCAAACAAAAATTGCGACCGCTAGAGCGGTAACAGACAAATATATATTTATATATATATATATATATATATATATATATATATATATATATATACAGTTTTGAACGGACCTCATTTTCGACATCTACTAGGTAGGATCGATGGACATTTGAAGAAAAATTTCGAAAATTCCGTCATGAGTACAACCTCAATAGCTGATTTCCCTTAAGGGAAATCTGCTAAAATGTGGTAGCCTGTAGTATAAAGTGGAGGTTAACAATAACAACCACAGTTTATTTGTAAATGTTCTTACTTCACATTTTGCTGGGTTTTGGATTCACATGTTTCAATAAAAATAGGTGACGAGTATAGCAGGCAAATAGTTAATAACAATTGAAAGGTTGTATTATATCATAGATATTTTTGTTGATTTGTGAAAATCCATGTGAATCCCTATTTTCACGAAGTAGATAGATAAAGTTTATGCTACAGTTATGAATAAACGAATTATTATAAAAAAAAAAAAAAATGTGAAATCAAAAAAGTCCGTCACAGGTTTCCCACGTGAAGGTTTAAAATAGGTAAATCTACATATTTATAACATCACCGTGAATATTAAGTGAATAAATACAAACGGCAATGAGAAATCTTTCATTCAATTTACAAGTTAATAATCCCTATAACAGAAAACTTCTGAATTGTAAACGAACAGGTCAGAGCTGAATAGATTGATAGAAATATTCCAGACCAGAAAGAAAAAACAATTAATGAAATACATCTGAATATAAAATATTAATTATATTGAATATGATTTAGTATAGCTAGAGCTGTAATTTATAATGAATAAGAATAATTTTTATTACTATCACTCAAATTTTAGTAATCCAACAACAAAAGAAGAGTTAGGGGGCACCAGAACATATACCTCATCTCCTGCGTAGGATCAATGGTCTTTTGATGAAATTTTTCAATAGCTGATTCCCTTAAGGGAAATCTGGTAAAGCTAAG
This sequence comes from Riptortus pedestris, assembly GCA_019009955.1. Lineage (NCBI taxonomy): Eukaryota > Metazoa > Arthropoda > Insecta > Hemiptera > Alydidae > Riptortus > Riptortus pedestris. The sequence goes on along the minus strand of CM032231.1, from coordinate 130,049,823 downwards.
GTGACCTTGACACAATGTACTTCTTGAGGATAACTGTTGACTTTATATCTATGTTAATTAATGCATAAAATTTGAAATTTAGTTTTATTCCACAGACCAGATTTCTATGTTAAATTTTGTCGTAATTATGAATTTAGTGTAGGTATGAAAATGTATGAATAGTTGTTGTTAGGGGTAGAAGTTCTAATATGGGCGAGAAAGCACAATTCACTAAAAGACAGTTCTTATACCTATGGTTAAATGGCGTTGGCTATTTTATTTTAGCTTATCAGAAGATCCCAATAATTACTGAGACTAAACCAAAACTTTAATTCCAATAAAAAAAAAAGTCCGTCTCGCAGGGGCTGCGTAAACTAAGCAGATTTCCCACGCGAAGTTTTACACTAGAGAAATCTGCCAAATAGCAACTGTAGTATTAAGGGATCTCTAAACCTATTCACGAGGAACGAACAGTTACGGAAACGGCCGCCAGAGCTCTCGACGGAAAGTCCCGAACATAACCGAATCTTGCCGACTATACACAGAATAAAAATGGAAATATGTCGGTTAATATTCAAGATACAGAATAAATATATAGGATAATATTTATAGTAAATTTAATTTTTCAGTAAGATTGGTTCTATACAATTTTTCGATCCGACGCATAATAACGGGGGTATTTTGAATTTTCAAAAATCCCCCTCCTTATAGTCCAATTTCGGCCATTAACAAACTCGATCTTCCTTTTTACAAAAAACGATTAAATTCCGAGTTTGGTAACGATCAAACAAAAATTGTTACCGCTAGAGCGTTAATAGACAAATAATATTATATAATTTTGAACGGACCTAATTTTTGTCATCTTCTGGGTAGGACCGATGGACATTTGAAGAAATTTTTCGAAACTCGCGTCATGAGTAAGGCTGTGATGCAGGTGATGCGCAGTCTAAGCACATTTCCCAAATGGCAGCTTAGGCCGAAGAGATCAGTACTTCAATTGACATAGCAGCGACATGAAATATAGTGACCATTATTTTTAATTGGTCGTTGTCAAATTTGATATTTAATATGAAATCAATGAACTGGTTTGTCGACGAATGCAATTGGGCCTGGTTGAGTGGAACAGATTTTACATGACCAATCCTGTTGACCAAGTTATTTTCTACGATTTTTGTTATATACACTTTTAATAAATTTAGTATCAGCATTTGATCAACATAATTAATTCCGATGGATAGGATTCGCTCAAACAATGGATTTGAAATTGAACTTAAACAGACAGTTCAGCCAGCGTTTTGGAATTTATTTTCATTCTTATTAGCATGAAGTGAAACTCAAAATTTATTCCTTATCATTAAATAACACCAACTAAAAATATGTTAGAGATATATTAATTTAAACACAATTAAACTTCAAAATAGCATACAACTCAAAAATCAAAAATTGGCAACAACTGTACACAAGCAATCCTTGCATGAGACTGGGTGTTTATTTCTCTTAAGGGAAATCAGCTATTGAGGCCATACTCTTGACGCGATTTTCGAAAAATTTCTTCAAATGTCCGTCGATTGTATCCAGTAGATGACGAAAATCATAATTATATATACTTGTCTATTAACGTTCTAACTGAAATCGGCATTGGGAGAGGGGAGGGGGAATATTTGAATATTTGAAATATCTCGGTTTCTGGTGAGTTGGACTGAAAAATGTTATATAACCAATGTTGTTGCAATTTGAATTTTTTCCAAAAATAGTTAAATACTTTTTTTTATATTTTATTTTGGAATATTAACCGAGATATTTGCATTTTTCAGTTTTTAGCCATCAGCAAAACGCCACTTCTAATCATATTACATAAACAACACTCTGCTACATAGTAAGTCACATTATTCGATGTTTAAATACCAAAACTACCTAGAGTGGCGAGTTCGGTTCTTGCCTGGGCAAAGGAAATTATTTAGTGACGAAATTCATTAAATAACGTCCTAAAATCCCACCCTGGCTAGAAAAGGGTGGTAACCTGTAGATAACCCGTCCCGATTAGTCTAAGTTGCAAAAAGTGGACGTTAATAAATAATAATAATAATAAATACCAAAACTTTTATTCAAGAGACCTTTATTATACGAGATACATGCAAATATGTCCCGGTGACACCCCCCCCCCCCGTCTTAAGGTTTTGGAATACTAAAATTTGATTGATTGAGATAACAATTATTCTGACTCCTTATTAATTACAGTACTAGGTATAGTAAATAGTTCTCAATAAAACTAATATTCTGATATATTTCAGAAATTGTTTTTCTTTCCGGTGTGAATCGGGCAGACCCGTTTGTTTATATTTCTAACCTGACGCTTTCTGTCGGCAGGTTATTGAAATTGGATGAAACACATCTTATTTCCGTTTGTATTTATTCACGGTGGTGTTGTGTTACCAGTATGTAGATTTATCTATTACTAAACTTCACTAGGGAAATCTGCTTAGTTTACGCAGCCCCTGCGTGACGGACTTTTATGTTTTCAGTCTTAGTAGACCCCCTACTTATTAATGTCTGATTTTTACTGTAAGTACCAAGAAGATCATTCCAAGTGCTGTTAAAGGCGTATTGCTATGTGAGAAATAGTGTATGACCTTTGTGCCAGCACGGGGGAAATCTGTATAGATTACGCAGCCCCTGCGTGACGGGCTTACCTTATTTACTAAGTGGAATGAATGGAAGTTTAAGGAATTGTTAGCAAACCTCATCATGAGTAGAAAATTCAATAGTTTATTGCCATTAATTTGAAACTGCTGAATGGTTATGAAGTATGAGTATTAACATTTATTAGATTACAATGCAATGGTAGTTCGTTAACTTTCAATTCAACTATAGGAAATTATATAAGGATGCTTAAATAAATTTTTTTTTTTTTTTTTTTTTTTTTTATTTTATTTTTTTTTAAACAAATTATTTTTGTTTCTTTAACTCTTAAATATTTGGTTTTCTTTGTATCTACAACTTTCCATTATTTTGTTGTTGATGAAGGATATACCTACTCAGGGTTATGATTCGTGATAACAATAGTTATGTGCTTCAAATAACTATGAACAGGAAACGTTTTTTTTGTCTTGCAAGTTTCAAAGGATCTTTATTTTCTCAGTAAAGAGTGTTTCATTATTAATTTATTTGACCTTTAAAGCAACTTCCTATGACATAATGGAATTTTGACAGACGACAGCTTCTATATAATAAATATTTTCATATTTCAGACTTATAAATATTGTAAATGACACTTTATAAAAGCAATAGTTCCATATTGTTTTAACTCTGAAAACATTGAACAATGAAATTGTTGTTCTACTCATTTCCGTTAATTTTTTTTTTTTCTACATTCCGATAGAACCATTTGCACATTTCACAAAAAATACTTTATGAATGTTTACCATTGTTCAGATGTTATTAGAATTGAATAAGACAATCATCCTAATAACTCATGGTTCGGACCATTAGTAAATGAATAAAGCCCGTTCTCGTAATATTCATTTCAAGAATGTCTGTAAAATATCAAAGGCCACAGAAAAGAATAAACCCTTTTTTGATTGTAAAAAAATCATACCGTGGGACTACTCAATTTTATGAATTATTGGTTATGTCTTAGAAACACAACTATTCTTTGATTACTTTGCATAATGATCAATGAATAGCGATTAACTCATATTAGCAGAAGTCCTTAAGGGAAATGAGCAATTGAGGTTGTAATCATGATGCAATTTACGTAACATTTCCTCAAATTCCCATCGATCCTTGCAAAATGTTTATGTTTATGTTAAAGATTATACGTTCCAGAGTAGGTAGCGACAAGGTTTCTTAGAGCAATTTTCCTTAGGATAAGCATGGAGTAACACAATAAAATAAACTGAAAATCACATTTTAGCAGATTTCTCTTAAAAGAAATCAGCGACTGAGGTAATCCACTTGGCACTTCTTTTTTTTCTAGTATTTCTCATCTCTACTAGTTAGCAGAAGGCAAATGATATCTTAAAAAAAAAAAAAAAGTAAATGTAAATAAAAAAAAAATTGTTAACTAAAAAAAACAACTTAAAAACCACGAAACCCGTTTGAACCCCTAGAAAGTCAACAAAATTTAAAAAATAGGGCCTTAGGGCCTAAATGATTTTTCGTAGATTTAGGATATTCATTTACTTTATATATATATATATATATATATATATATATGTGTGTGTGTGTGTGTGTGTGTGTATACACACACATACTTGTCTGTTAGCACTCTAACGGCTACAATTTCTGATTGATCATTATCAAACTCGATATGTTGTAAAACTATACATCCAAGTTCGTTAACGGCTGGACCGTGGGAAGGAAATCGAATATTCAAAATATCTCCGTAAGACCATGAGAGTCATCTAATAATTGTATATATCCATTCATGTAATTTTATATAAATTGTAATTCTACATACTTTTTCACTATAATGAATGTTAACAGAGATTTTTTAATTTTCAGTCACCAGTAAGCCCCACTTTTAGTCGCTGCACTTTTAACAGTAAGCGGATATTTCATAAAACATTTTATTCCAAGCTTAAATTCCAGGGGTAAGGTTAGCCATGTGAGTTAAAGCGTTGGGTTTAATCTCGCATAATAAACCAAGAGTGGCGAGTTAGATTCACGCCTGGAGAAATAGGCTAAATAAATAGTGACGAACTCATTAAGTAATATCCATAGTGCCATCCTGGCTTGAAAAAGATGGCAAACTGTAGATAGCCCGTCCCAATTAGCCATATTAGCGTAAAATGGATGTTAATAAATAAATGCCAAATATTGTTTTCAACAGATGATTACTAGTATACGTTGTGTGATGACATCATCAATTAAGATTTTATTTCTTTACTCGAAAATGTTTATTTGATACTAGATATTCAATCTTTTTATTCAACACTGGAGATCATATTTCTCAATGGCTGTAATATGGGGTTTAGTGGAGGGGATTCGAAAATTCAAAATATCTATGTTATTATGACTCGGATCGAAAAATCTTATAGAACATATCTTGTTAAACTTGTGTATCTTGTTGATGCTCAACAATTGTTGTTTTATAATCCCACCCACTTCTGCTCATCAGATTTTTATAGAGAATAGTAGGTGAAATCAGTAGCGTGTCGTACCAGCACATGGGAAATCTGCTTAGTTTACGCAGCCCCTGAGTGACGGACAGCCATTGCATCACAAACGTGGATACCCTAATTTAATAATGCTAGTTGTTCGACAAGAAGACTTCATTGGTTTACTTCGCTGGAATACTACCGAATGAGACTAGATCCAATTAAATTCACGAGAAGACGAGCTGTTTTACTACCTCGGGGCCGACAATGAAGGTTTTAATGACACCGACGTGGAGTTTTATGAGTTCCTTGACCTCTTTAAAAAGAATGGACCAAGTAGAAAAAAAAAAGTTGTGTGTTTACCCAGCGGGCGAGTGAATAACAATTACAGAACAAGAAGACAGTATTTCATGACGATGTAGAATATCGACAATGCTGATCAGCCACCTCGTAGGTCAAAAAAATGTTAAACCCTGATTTTTGCATATTTATATTAATTGTACTGTTCTTGACGTTCTGTTTCAAGGCTATACTCAAAATTATTTTAAATTATTCACCTTTTCTTTGAAATAATTCGAAGTAATATATCAATATTTTCATTTACTGAATGATTCAATCAGCTTTTTATGTCTCCAGTAACATATATTAATGAAGAGATTTCGAGTTTTCGAAATTGCTCCCCTTTATACTCCTTCTTCCCCCCGTCCGATTTTAGCCGTTGACGAACGAACTTGACCATTAGGTTTGCATTTAACGATTATATATAGGGTTTGGCAACTATAAAAGAAAAATTGCGACGGCAATAGTGGTAACAGACACATATATAATTTTGAACGGATATCTTTTTCCTATGCAGGATGGATGGAAATTTAAGGAAATGTTTCGAAAATCGCGTCATGAGTACAACCTCAATAGCTGATTTCCCTTAAGAAAATTTTCTAAAACCAAATACACGCAAACATGTTCTCATTACCGTATGATTCTCACAAAAACTAGAAAGAATTTCTCAATATGTATGCATGGCGTAGCTTGTCTTGAGATTGTTTGACACGCAGGAATGAGTGGAGTAAGCGACCATCCCAAGTAATGGATGGAGACACTATTGATCTCATCTCACAATATATTCACTATTTCAAAATAAAAACCCATGAGTAAATACAAATTGAATTGACAAAAAATGTAAACAACAGTTATTGCAGAGAATCAATATTTTAACATGATTGTTTCTGGGGCTCAGGTTAGTCATATGAGTTAAAGCGTTGGCCTTTATCTCTCATGGCAAACCTAGAGTGGCGAGTTCGATTCTTGCCTGGGCAAAGGAAATTATTTAGTGACGAAATTCACTAAATAACATCCTAAAATCCTAGAAAAGGGTGGTAACCTGTAGACAACCCGTCCCAATTAGCCTGAGTTGCCAAAAGTGGACGTTAATAGATAATAATAATATAACATTTTTCGATTCGACGCATAATAACGGAAATATTTGGTATTTTCGACACCCCCCCCCCTACTTTTACTCCGATTACATTAACGATTTTGAACTTTACTGTTGAATGAAATTCTTGAATACCGAGTACGGTATAGATCAAATAAACATTTTCCATTTCGAAGCGTCAAATCTAAATTTAGGACGTCATCACATGACGTATTTGTATTTATCACACACAGTAAACGTTCAATGAAAACAATATTTGGTATTTGAGCTTCTAATAAAGTGGTTCATAGTATAATAGCTTATTGTTAATTTGGCATTTGGGTTAACTGAAGGCAGAAATTGCAAAATTTACAAGTGATTATATTTTCAATTAGACTGATTTTATTCAGTCTCACAAACCATGTATAGTAACAGAGATCTTTCGAATTCCCTCTCCCTCCTAAACCCTCCCCACGACCCATTTTTGCTTTTAATGAGCTAGATCATTAATTTGACATAAAACTTTTAAATATTAAGTTTGGTAACTATCAAACAAAAACTGCGAGCGCAAGAGCGTTAACAGACAAATGTCAATATGTGTGTGTGTGTGTGTGTGTGTGTGTGTGTGTGTGTGTGTGTGTGTGTGTGTGTGCATATATACACACATAAATACATTCTATTTAGTTGTGGTGCAATTTGAGCGATTCAAATCCTTTCTTTTTATAAAAATATTTAGAGTCGTAGGTAAAAGAAAAGTATGGTTACGTTTTCTACAGTGGATATTAATAGGAGCAGAAAGCCAGTTCCTTCAAACAACAGTTCAATGTTTTAGTGTTAAATTTTATTTAAATGTTGTGCCTCTTGGAGATATTTCACGACTGTAGCAATTTATGGGCTTTTGTCGTGTAGTAGTTCTGAAAGGTTGATAGGTAAGATTTTGTAGGTTATTAGTCTGCAGTCTGTGTTTGATAGTTGTGTATTACACAGTGCACATAAAGGTGGCTCAGTCCTAGTCATAAAGTGTTCGTATCCTCAGGCAAGGATTTAGGCTTGCTGCCGCCTTAGGCCCGTTCGATGCGCCGCCTCTTTTGATAATAAAGTTCATTTAAATGAATTTCATTAATTTTGATCCAATATTTTTATTTTAAAATCACTTTATTTATTGAAAAATAATTTTTTAAATATAACCAATAAACATTACAGATAAATAAGTTATAAACTTCAGACAGATAAATAATAAATATTTTTTTAAATATGAATCAATTTGAAAATTTTTTTTTCCCTGGCTTTGGTTGGCGCAAAAACGTCGATTATATCGTCATAATTAATTTCTTGGACTATTTGAGCTTCAATAAACAATATTATTATTATTATTTCACACTAAAAACAAGTCGAGAAGTTATTCAGATTTAGTCATTTCAAAACGCGTTATACACGTGAGGTTAATCTCACTAAAGGAACAGAAAGTAAAGAACATTACTCGACAAAGACTATAATTAATCTATTATTATTATTATTTATTAACGTCCACTTTTTGCAACTTAGGCTAATCGGGACGGGTTATCTACAGGTTACCACCCTTTTCTAGCCAGGGTGGGATTAATCTATTAAAAAATTACCATCTTACCCATACAGATTGAGAAGTAAATTAATGAATTATAATATAGTCTATAGAACATTTTTTATAAGAACTAATCTGAACCAATTTTTGAAAATGATTGTCTTTATTTTTTTTTTTGCCTCTGAAATTTTGGCATTTGAAAACTTTTGCCGCCCTTCAAATTATGCCGCCCTAGTCCCAGGCCTCACGGGCCTAGGCGTAAATCCATCACTGCGTATCCTAACGTACTATATATAAATACATAGTTTTGAATGGACCTCATTTTCTTAATCACTTGGGTAGGATCTAGTACATTTGAAGAAATGTTTGAAAATCCTGTCATGAGTATAACCTGGAAGGAAACCGCTTTTGTCATTAGGTAATCAATCAGTTTGAGAAAATATATCACTCTAAAATTGTAAGGCTCTGGTTGTGTTAGTTTTATTTTCTGAATAGATTGTGCGTGTAGAGTCTCTAATGAATGTGGCTGGGTGTTCCGATATATAGGCGATAGACAATGTTGCTGATAAGGGGGCCAACTTTGATAACACCGCCATCGGTCACTCCTCTCACTGTTAATCTCGTGCCACTGCCACAGGCAGGCCTACAGTGTCGCCAACTTAAGATATTTAGTTAGCCATGAATAAATAACTACTATATCTGTGTAGAATATATCTAGCTCCTTAAACATTTATTACGTATGTGTTATTTTCAAAGTGTAAACCATACATACTCCAATATAATGATGCAAATTGAAATAATTATATTATTTATTATTATATTGGGCTCCGCAACACTGGCTACTTGGCACTTCTTTTAGGATGGGGAAGAAAATAATAATTCTCTCCACTAAACAGAGTAAATGGAACATAGAAAAGAATAAAAAGAACAAAACTAAAGAAACGGAACAAAAAAACCTTAAAAGAATACAGAGATACGAACACAACTTGGAACAAAAAAAGATGTCAAATAAGTAAGTTAAAAAAAATTGGTAATTCCAATTATGGAATATTCATAAAAGCCTGAACTAGCAGAGTTCTCACTTGCGAGTTTGACACAAGTCTAACCTCATCTTAACATTTATTCTTTATTTCTAAGTAAAAGTCCGTTGAGGAGAAGTGAGGTGTTTGAAGAACGATAAACATATGGAAATGCAACTAACTCTCTCAATATGCGAGCTACGAATAAATATAAAGACGAACAATTGTAGAGCATCAATATTTTAACAGGAATGGCTCTATACAATTTTTCGTTCCGGCACATAATAAGTGAGATATTTTGAAGTTTCAAACACTCCACCCTCCCTTATTTCTGGTGCTAATTCAGGCGTTAATGAAAAACGAACATTAGATTTGATTACATTATTTGATTACATCAAATAAGCATTTTACAGCCAAGACTGGGAAATTGTAATTGATGACATAATGTGTACATATTTATGGATAATTTAGAACGGGTCTCCTGGGTAGACTCGATGGACATTTGAGGAAGATTTGTCGAAAATCGTGTAATGAGTACGACCTCAGTAGCTGATTTCCCCTAAGGAAAATCTGCTAAAATCAAGCACATATATATTACATATCTAAACACTAACGCACTCTAAAACAAACGCTCTTAAATATTGTCAACACAGTCAAATAGTTTTCAAATAAGACAATATGTGGTCTACCCTCAGTCAATAGTTCGTTCAAGTCATGTGGAAATTATAATTATAGTTAAGGTAAGTGCTACCCAGGAGATGACGAAAATGAGGTCCGTTCAAAATTATATATATATATATATATATATATATATATATATATATATATATATATATATATATATATATGTCTGTTACCGCTCTAGCGGTCGCAATTTTCGTTTTATCGTTACCAAACTCGATATTTAAACGTTTTATGCAAAAATAAAGATCAAGTTCGTTAATGGCTGAAATCGGACCAGTGGAAGGGAGGTTTTAAAGGAGGATGTTCGAAAATTCAAAATATCTCCGTTACTATACGTCGGATCGAAAAATTATATAGAATTAATCTTATTGCAAATTAAATTTACTATAAATAATGTTAAATGCATTTGTTCTGTATCTTGAGTATTAACCGAGATATTTGCATTTTTCTGTTTTCAGCTTCTGAGATGAGATCGGCTAACTTCGGGTCTAGTTGTGAGTTTCCTTCAAGAGTTAGCTCGGGCTGTTCCCGTAACTGTTTGAATCTCTATTCTGAAATTTCTCTATTCTAAAACTTCACGTGAAAATCTGCTTAGTTTACACAGCCCCTGCGTGACGTACTTTTTTTGTTTTTAACGATAGCTAGTTTTCGGCAGTTCTTCGGCTTTCTTCTTCATCGCTGCTATATCATAACTCATAGTTGGCAGACTAGGGATGCTCTACTGAGGCATCGAGAATAAACGTTTTGCCCAGACTCTAAAACCCCTCTCCCTCTAGCGTGATTTCGATTGAGGAAATTTAGTCGTTAGTTTTACAGGGAACGTTAGGTTGGTAACTATCGTATAAATATTGTGACACTTGGTGATTACAGAACTGAAATCTTTATCGTAATCGTTTCAAAATAATTCTCTAAGGCTATGATGACATTATATATACACTGAACCGCAAAAAAAAAAAAAAAAAAAAAAAAAACCGGACACTTCATTTTTGCCGTATTAAAAGCTAATTTTCAGCAATTTTCTTTATGTGGGTATTCTAGTTATTACAGAGAATTTAGAGTCTAAGTCCATTGAACTAATACCTTCAGGATTAGTAAACAATTAGATAAAACTCAGATTAGATTTATTTGTCGTGAAGTTGATCTATTCTAAACTGTAAGTAGTTTTTCGCACATTTAAGCATCTTTAATTATTATCCAAGCATTTTCTTTAATTAATGCTTTATTTTTATTTCGGTCCAGAATAATGGGTCTTTCAAACTTAGATGGAAGACCGGAGCTTACGTTACATTGCCGAAACGCTTGGGGTAGCGAAGTCTACCATTCACTGTAATAAAAATGAAGAATATTTTTTTTTTTTAAATGTGTTAATTTATCTTTTTATTTTTTTTATTTTGTATTTTTGTATAAATAATCAAAAAAATTATTCACTTTTGGCAGATTTTGTTTAAATAACCTATAGATTAACCAATTATTTTAATTAAAAAGATTAATATACATATATATTAAGTATTTAACAAAATTATAAGACTAAATCTAAGTGTCCGGTTTTTTTTGCGGTTGAGTATATATATATATATATATATATATAAGAGTTACAAACAAATCTATAGTATAGCGTATGTAGGAAATTACATAGTAACATTGTTTACTGCCTTCATAATATTTTTTGATCCGACACATAATGAAGGGGATATAATCTTTTGATCATTTGGGAAGTGAGAGGCGGATTTACAAATGTCAAAAGGATAGATGCAACTCAATTCTTGCGGGCTGTTAGGATATGTGCATGTGGTTGCATTTGCAATCCTAATGGAGAATGCAGAAATCCATTTGAACGTTCATTGAATGGAGATAATAAAGTTCGTCGCGGAGATGTTGGACAATCTCTTCAGATGTGCTGAAATGACAAACTGGTGACTAAACACATATTCTATTTTCATGTCGTCCGTAATGAGAAGCGTAATGGAAAATAAATTTAAGGAGGTTTTCAAATTTAAGCTGTACGCGAGGTGTTTAGTGAAATATGCTGCTTAGGTGAATATAGACGTGCTGGCCAACTCATAAAATAAAAAAGTCCGTCACGCAGGGGCTGCGTAAACTAAGCAGATTTTCCTCGTGAAGTTTAATAATGGATAAATATACATACTGGTAACACAACAACACCGTGAATAAATACAAACGGAAATAAATGTTTCATCCAATTTCAATAATCTGCCGACAGGAAGCGTTAGGTTAGAAATGTAAACAAACGGGTCGGCCTGCCTCAGACCGGAAAGAAAAACAATTACTGAAATATATCTGAATATAACACATTCATTTTATTGAGAACTATTTACTATATCTACTAGTGTAATTTATAATGAGTCAGAATAATTGTTACCTCAATCAATAAAATTTTATTAGTCCAAAACTTTAAGATGGCCCCCCATCTTAAAGTTTTGGACTAATAAAATCAGGGGGTCATCAGGGTATATTTGCATGTAACTCGTATAATAAAGGTCTCTTGAATACAATTTTTGGTATTTAAACTTCCAATAATGTGATTTACTATGTAGCAGAGTATTGTTTACGTAACATGAGTAGAAGTGGCGGTTTGCTGAAAACTAAAAAATGCAAATATCTCGGTTAATATTCAAGATAGAGAAAAAATGTATATAACAATATTTATAGTAAATTTAATTTGCAATAAGATTGGTTATGTACATATAATTTTGAACGGACCTCATTTTCGTCATCTCCTGGGTAGGATCGATGGACATTTGAAGAAATTTTTCGAAAATCGCGTCATGAGTACGACCTCAATAGCAGATTTCCCTTAAGGGAAATCTGCTTAAAATCCTTAGCCACACCCTAGCAAGAAAAGAGTGGCAACCTCATCCAATTAGCCAAACCCAACCCACATTAGCCATAGTAGCATAAAGAAGGCTTTAATAAATAACATCATTGACGCATCCTTGTTTCAAGGCATTAATTATATGCGTGTTTTTTTAAAAAAAAAAACAATTAAAACAAGAGTAACTATTTTATAGTATTTTTATAGAATTTATTTCTTCAAGTGAATTTCGGAAGAGAATATTACAAAATAGAAATGGGGGAATATTATGGCCTCCAAGGAACAGGGTTTATGAGTAACTGACGTTAAAGATTATACGTTCCAGAGTAGGTAGCGACAAGGTTTCTTAGAGCAATTTTCCTTAGGATAAGCATGGCGTAACACAATAAAATAAACTGAAAATCACATTTTAGCAGATTTCTCTTAAAGGAAATCAGCGACTGAGGTGATCCATTTGGCACTTCTTTTTTTCTAGTATTCCTCATCTCTACTATTTACCAGAAGGCAAATGATATTTGTAGACAATTCAATACATATATATTGAACGGGCTACATCTACATATGTAAATTCTACAAAAAAAAAACAAAAACAAAAAATAAAAACCCTAAAACATTAAAAGATGAACAACTTAACCGTAAAGAATGTTTTCATTTCGGAGTTTTACCGAAGCTCTAAATAAAAACTGGACTGCCGCAATCTTTAAAAAAAAAAAAAAAAAGTAAATGTAAATTAAAAAAAAAATTGTAAACTAAAAAAACAACTTAAAAACCACGAAAAACGTTTGAACCCCTAAAACGTCAACAAAATTTAAAAAATAGGGCCTAAGGGCCTAAATGATTTTTCGTAAATTTAGGATAGTCATTTACTTTATATATATATATATATATATATATATATATATATATATATATATCATACGCATAAAAATTAGTAGAGTAATTTGCTTTACCTTGAAATCATTGAACTGAATATGAGTGAATGTTATTCATTGCAAGGCTACACCATACCCGAGCTATTTACATATCTTGCATCAGAATTTCTTTGTATGTTTTATTATATGTTTAATGCTTTATGTATGTTTAATGCTCACTGACTATTAAGAACAATTAATCTACTGCATTATAGTCTGGAAGAATAAAAGCTAAGTGTCGTTTCAAAGGGTTTATTTTCTATATTAAAAAAAAAAATAAGTATATTGGGCCATAAAAATGATAATCAGGGATGAATTTAATTTATCACTATTAAGGATCTTACGAGAATAAATTTCTTTCCCGCCAAAAGCGGTCCCAAGAAGAACAACGTTAGTACAAGCTTATGTAACTCCAACCGCAGCCATTACTAAAAATACTCTTTTGTATGTCCTATGTATAAACTTTATATTGATAATAATATGTATTATGCTCAGTATATTAATATATGAACGGATCGATGACAATATTTAGATGAAAATAATCTAACCAGGCTTCACTACCCATCCGTGAGGTTAAAATTATTCATTTAAGAAAATAATATAAATTGTCATTTCTGAGGAAAACCCATTTTTACTTAAAGGAAAAGCATAATTTTAAACATAACCCATGTTAGGGAACCTATAACCATCCAAAATATCAATAGAGCTTTAAAAAATTAAATTATGACTAAAAAGCCCGTCACGCAGGGGCTGCGTAAACTAAGCAGATTTCCCTCGTGAAGTTTAGTAATAGATAAATATACATACTGCTAACACAACACCGTGAATAAATACAAACGGAAAAAAGAAATGTTTCATCCAATTTCAATAGCCTGCCGACAGGAAGCGTTAGGTTAGAAATGTAAACAAACTGGTCCCGCCTCACACCGGAAAGAAAAACAATTACTGAAATATATCAGAATATAACACATTAATTTTATTGAGAACTATTTACTATATCTACTAGTGTAATTAATAATGAGTTAGAATAATTGTTATCTCAATCAATAAAATTTTAGTAGTCCAAAACTTTAAGATGGGGGGGGGTCACCAGTGCATATTTGCATGTATCTCGTATAATAAAGGTCTCTTGAATACAATTTTTGGTATTTAAACTTCCAATAATGTGATTTATTATGTATCAGAGTATTGTTTACGTAACATGAGTAGAAGTGGCGGTTTGGTGAAAACTGAAAAATGCAAATATCTCGGTTAATATTCAAGATAGAGAATAAATGTATAGAACAATATTTATAGTAAATTTAATTTGTAATAAGATTGATTCTGTACAAATTTTTCGATCCGACGTATAGTAACGGAGATATTTCGAATTTTCGAAAATCCTCCCCTCTAAACCCCCCCTCCCACTGGTCCGATTTCAGCCGTTAACGAACTTGATCTTTCTTTTTACATAAAACGCTTAAATATGAAGTTTGGTAAGGATTAAACAAAAATTGCGACCGCTAGAGCGGTAACAGACAAATATATAGATAGATAGATAGATAGATAGATAGATAGATAGATATATATATATATATAGATATATATATACAGTTTTGAACGGACCTCATTTTCGTCATCTACTAGGTAGGATCGATGGACATTTGAAGAAAAATTTCGAAAATTCCGTCATGAGTACAACCTCAATAGCTGATTTCCCTTAAGGGAAATCTGCTAAAAGACAGACTCATTCATCATAATTAATCATTAAATATTATTTTTGAGATTGTTTAGTGTTGAATTTAGCCATAGTTTAGAGCACACATCATCATTAATTTTTATTACACACACTACAACAAAAGTCTATATGATAAAAAAAGTCCGTCACGCAGGGGCTGCGTAAACTAATCAGATTTCCCACGTGAAGTTTTACAATAGAGAAATCTGCCTAATAACAACTGTAGTAGTAAGAAACCTCTAAACCTAAAACATTATTTAGGGCGTAATAACCCAGTAGTTTCTAGCCTCAAAAAACAGTTAACCTAACCTCTAAACCTATTCACGAGGGACGAATAGTTATGGAAACGGCCGCCAGAGCTCTCGGCGGAAAGTCCGAACATAGCCTACTGGCGACCACACACAGAATACAAATGCAAATATCTCGGTTAATATTCAAGATACAGAAAAAAATGTATAGAACAATATTTGTAGTAAATTTAATTTGCAATAAGATTTATTCTACACAATTTTTCGATCCGACGCATAATAACGGAGATATTTTGAATTTTCAAAAATCCCCCTCTAAACCCCCCCTCCCACTGGTCCGATTTCAGCCATTAACGAACTTGATCTTCCTTATTACATAAAACGATTAAATTCTGAGTCATCTCCTGGGTAGGATCGATGGACATTTGAAGAAATTTTTCGAAACTCGCATCATGAGTACGACCTCAATAGCTGATTTCCCTTAAGGGAAATCTGCTAAAAGTATTCTAGACTTCCCAAATGTATATTGGTTTTTAATCAATCTATATTCACTATTCAAAACAATTCGATTGCAACAGCTCACAATCATTGATAGTATTCAGCGCACATTATATAAGCATTTTGTACGCAATAGTAAAATTAATTATACATATAACAGGAAATATACCAATAAATACAGTAATTAACTAAGTTCACCGCCCTACATCTTCGTTCCCTGATGTTATGCAAATTCAGCATTGTTTTAAAATCAGGAAGTTTTAAAAAATTCACATTTTTGTGTGAAATATTAACATTGGTAAACGTTAACATGTGAACATTACAGAATATAAATTTCACAACCTACATTACGCTTTGTATCATATGAAGCCTGAAATATATATTTTGACATAACATTGTCAATATAGTTCAATGAGTGCTTACTTTGGATTGGTTTATACAGGACACCAATTATAACTGGTTAGTGTGTAATTACACACTCCAAGTAGTGCAACATTGTACTCAAAAATGGTAAAGAAACAAAATTTCAATTTGGGGCAGCGTTAAATAAGAACTTTACCATTGTGCGGAAATGATTCTTATGTGACATAAAATGGTCATTGTAATGTCTATTTCTCCCCATTCCACATGTGAACAAAAATTAAAAAATAAACTGAATATGTGGTGATAAGCAACGCATATGCAGAAATTGAAAATTTCAACACTATGAATGGGGATTTACGGAACTTTGAAAATGATAAACACACAATTAATTCTGTAATATTAAGTATATATATATATATATATATATATATATATATATATATATATAGTGATATATTATTTTAACAACAGAATTGGTTATATAACATATTTCGGTTCCAAGCATAACGCCGTAGATATTTTAAAATATCAATTATACACCTTATTCTTGGTTCGATTTCAGCAATTAACGAACTTCATACACACTTTTACATGTAATGTTTAAATATCTCGTTTAATAGCAAAAGAATAAAAATTGTGGCACACAGAGTTAAATAAAAAACATAAATACATACACCGTGGCGGGGTATTATTTAATTCTTTTTTATATTGTTTAAACGATTTTGTTTCTATGAGTTTAGGTTGCTATAGTTTGTCAGTATATGTGCCTTTTGTTATTGTTAGCCTTTATAAATGCGTTTTACTTTGGAAAATAAATGTCAGGTTTTTAACAGCATCATTATATAAGATGGAGTTCGCACTGAAAGTTTAACTAGTATTTCTGAATAATATATTTATTGTAAATTGCATTACGTATTTCATGTTTATTATTAATTTAAGGGGGCTCGGACTAGCCGAGCCATCGTGCGTTCGATTCTCACCAGGGTAATAGGAATTTATTTATTGACGAACTCATTAAATAAAATTCTGAGTCCCATCCCGGTTAGAAAAGCCCCCCTCTCCCTGTTCCCTTCAAAAGGGAATCCTACCCCATTAGCCTTAATAGAACAAAGTCAACTCAATAAAATCCAAATTATCTGCGTTTTCTGAATGAAATGTTCTGTCAAACCTTTAGAAGTTCATAAATTTTTAGTTGTTCTATTTTGTGATATTTATTCTGTTGTTAGTTCTGTACTGTACTTGTTTATATTAATTACTCTTAATATTTCTAGGGTGCTTTTACTTTCAAATAGTTTTAACTTAATTTTATCCTTTAATATTATATTTTCATTTTAAAATAATTTCTATGCATTGGTTCTTTTTATTTTGATTCATTGTTGAGGTTTTATTGTTTTGCTTCGTTGTGACATTTTCCTGAGTAAATCGTCTTTGTTGTGTGGTGTAATTATATTCACTGGCACAGATTACACAATAAGAATTCATTTAGTGACGCATTCATTAAATAAAATCCCTAGTCCGTGGCTAAAATAGGGTGGTAACCTGCAGTTAACCTTTCCCTATTAGCCGTAGTAGAATAATGTGGATGCTAATATATTAATAATTATTATTTTAAATCTGTAGAATTGTTTTTTTTTCATAATATTTTCTAAGGAGGAGCAGTGAAACGTTTTTTTCTTTTACAATTAATAGATAAATCATGAATGTGTGTAAATATGAGGTGGCGTGAAATCATTCTGAAATATTTTCGTGGAGTTTTGACTAAACACTGCCACTTACCTTTGAGTTTTCAGGTTATCCTTACCTCGCTTACAGCTGATACTTGAAGAAGGCACATACTTCACTGTACGACACACTGCGCGCGCGCACTCTCACACATATAAGACAGAGCACAAAGACACATGAGTAGGCCGGTGAGTATGAGAAGGCCAGTTATGCCAGTCGGATGTGTGGCTTGGGGGGCGGAGCCTGGCTGAATGGTCCCTTGTCCGTGTGGCAGCCCGGCCGTGACCGCTCTAAGACATAACCACTATTCAGGGGCACGGACTCTCTATGTCGCTGCTGGACGGCGTTCGGGATCAAAGGATTTCAGGAGGATTAGGAGTTTGGTTGACGACATGCTAGTAGCACGGACTAGGATGTGTGTAGGACACCGGGGAGAACATCAGAACATTTGGTAGTGTCCAAACTAGGAAGAGAAACTATTCCACAAAATAGTGCCATCATAATTGGAATATAGGGATGTAAATGAAGGCGAGACATCAGAAGATATCTTTGGTACACAATATTCTAGCGTTTTCCCATAGATGGCGCTACTAGTGTGGTTTTCCAATTCTCATCCTCCATTGGACTTATAGTGTTTGAGTGTAAGTCTTTCGGTTGAAGCGTAAATTGCGGACCGTTTTACTTTATCAAATATGTCTAACTTCGTGCCGGATTATGTGTTTTTCGAGGAGCTCTTCCCAAAAATTATCAAATTAAAAGAAAAATCACATTTTTGGGCCAAGTTATTAATATTGTCAAACGTTTACGTTTAAATGACAATACGGTTTAAAAACGCGATCTAAATTATGTTTTGAACAATCAAATGAATCTTGGAACGTATATTTTGACATAATATTGTCAAGTATAGTTTAATGAGTGCTTACATTTGATTGGTTAATAAATCACATCAGTTACACTCTCCAAGTAGTGCATCATTTATTGGAATATGATAAGAAAAAAAAAATTATATATTGGCCGGTGTTAACTAATAAGTTGCCCGTCGCACGGATATGAGTCTTAGATGACGTAGCATGGATGTTCTAAGCTCTATTTCTCCCATATCAAATACCCCATGTGAAAAATTATTAAAAGATAAGCTGAATGTGAGACGGCTAGCCTCACACATGCAGAAATTGAAAATCCCAAGAATGAGTATTTACGGAAGGCTGAATATGAAAAACATACAATAAACTCTGTTAATTTTGAATTAATTCTGTTAATTAATTAATTTATGGAGTACCAATTGTAATTCAAACATTTAACAACGGCATTGGTGGTTTTCCTCATAGTTGGCACTACTAGTGCGGTTTTAGCAGATTTCCTTAAGAAAAATCAGCTACTGAGGTCGTACTCATGACGAAATTTCCGAACATTTTCCTCAACTGTTCATAGATCCTACCCAGGAGATGACGAAAATGAGATCGGCTCTAAACTATATACATGTATATGTCTGTTACCACTCTAGCGGTAGAAATGTTTTGTGTGATCGTTGCAAAAGTCGATATTTAAACGTTTTATGTAAAACTAAAGATCAAGATCATTAATGGCTGAAATCCGACCAGTAGAGGGGGTGGTTTGGAGGGAGGATTTCGAAAATTCTTAAAACTTCCGTTATTATGCGTCGGATCGAAAAATGGTAAAACATTTAATGATTTGACAACTAGTTATCAGCCTGAGCCGTTTCCATGACGTCATGATAAGGTCATATAATGACAAGGTCATTGAGGCTTGGCTGGTATCACGTTAATTTTGCTCAACAGAATGATGGGATGTGGGAGGCCACTCCTACACGATTCTCATGAACCAATTCCGCGACACTCTAGACAATGTCTCTTAATTTTGAAGCTGTTTAGATCATTCTGAAATTTCCAGCACTCATTATTTTAATTGAGCGGACTAATAAATGGCGTACAAATTAAACTATGAATAAATAAAGTAATTAATTGAAAAAAAAAATAAATGGTTAGAGAAACTGATAAAAAATGCATTAATGTCTTAATAATTTGTAATGGAAAAGTACTGTTTGACTTCTTCTAATATGGAATGATCTGGAATCTTTCCCATTGCATTTAGTGCAATTTAGGGACTTCCCCTTGGTGCAACAAAAATAACAAAAAAGTCCGTCACGCAGGGGCTGCGTAAACTAAGCAGATTTCCCACGTGATGTTTTACAATAGAGAAATTTCACGAGAGCCGAACAGCTAAGGAAACGGCCAACCTAGTGAGTGAGTTTCCCTCTTGGCGGGAAACTTGCCCAGATTTAATAAAAATGAAAATATCTCGGTTAATATTCAAGATAGAGAATATATGTATATAACAATATTTATAGTAAATTTAATTTGCAATAAGATTGATTCTGTACACTTTTTCGATCCGGCGTATAGTAACGGAGCTATTTCGAATTTTCGAAAATCCTCCCCTCTAAACCCCCCCCCCCTCCCACTGGTCCGATTTCAGCCGTTAACGAACTTGATCTGTCTTTTTACATAAAACGACTAAATATCGAGTTTGGTAACGATCAAACAAAAATTGCGACCGCTAGAGCGGTAACAGACAAATATATATATATATATATATATATATATATATATATATATATAGATATATACAGGTAGGATCGATGGGCATTTGAAGAAAAATTTCGAAATTCACGTCATGTGTACAACCTCAATAGCTGATTTCCCTTAAGGGAAATCTGCTAAAATATGCGGGGGATTTTGGAAAGTATGCAAATATAAAAAAATGCTCTTCTTTAACTGAGGTGATCTGAACAGATGGGAAATTTAGGTACCTTTATGGAGAACCTTTTTTCTAGTCCACAGTGAACTATTCACGAATTTCAGCAGATTTGGCTGCAGTTTTTGAAAACTGTACATCGAATAGTGAAGTGTGGTTTTTATATACAGCCTAGAGGCCAGGAGTTTTGTAATATCTTCGTTATTATGCGCCGGTTTGGAATAAGCTATATAACCAGTCTTATTGCAAATTTAAATTTCTACAATTATTGCTCAATACGTTTTGTTCTCTAACGAAAATATTAAGGGAGATGTTTGCAATTTTTAGTTAACCCTCTCAGTAACCTCCCTCGTGGAAATGGGCTTTTTACTTGGAGCACGTGAGCTAACTATATCTCTCACGCAAGGCTTAAATTTCAAATCACGTTTACATAGACTAATTACTACAGGGGAAATCTGCTTAGTTTACTCAGCAGTTGCTCAAAAGAATTTTGTACTGCTCGAGTCCACTTACATGGATGTGTGTGTTACACGTTTATGTGTTTCTTTTCCGGCATTACAAGTGTGGTATTTTTTACTCCAGTCCATCGTTGGGTGCTTGTAAAGTGGTTTTTGGCCAATTAGCACGTCATCTTCAGTCGCCATGAAGGAGTACTGACAAAGTCAGCTAAGGCAAGTTTGTAGAATTGACAGAAAATGATTTTTCAAATAAAGAAATGTCACGGCAATACTCCATCTTGGAATTGTGGTCTTGTTCCAATTCAACTATAAACAGGGTGTAACGTTAAGCCCTTTCGGAGCCTGTAAAACAGTAACAATAAGCAGCTACTTGGGGTAAATAGGATGTAGACAATTTCCTTAACTGTGGAAGCTAATAGATTAATAGGAGCTCAACTGATTAAGGCCTAGCCCATGGGCGTATCTAGATTAGAGGCAGTGGAGCGAGGCTTCCTTCGTCTGCAGATAGCATCAGTGAGTGCAGCGGCACATTACTAAACCGGTGCACATGAATTCGGAGCCTTGCAGCTGATGGCGCACCTGTTGATAGTGCATTGCCCATTCCAGTATTTTTAGAAAAATCTATGAATGATATAATGGCTCTAATGATGATTTCATTCATCTTTTATGACTTTTGGATGTTATGAAGGGAAGATAGTCTGTCTCGTCACCACAAGCAAGAAATATAATTTAAAATAATTGTTTTAAAAACTAAATATTAGCCACAAATATTTTCTGCAGCCCTTACAACTACATTTTAAGGACATACATAAGACCACCAAATTCATTGATGCCCAGCACAACACAAAACAATAAACTACAAAACTAGGGGTTTATTGTTTAAATGTTATTTTTTAACTAGAAAATCCCAATAGTCCCAATGTGGAACTAAGTCTTTTAGCAGAACTCAGCTATGTAAACTTTTATGTATATTGTCTTTGTTGGCCTTAGAGAAATTTAGCCACCCCATGGGTTCAAGTTGAACCAACACCCATTGGATAACTCGGATTGGGTTGTTTCCAATGATCTGACAGACTTCATTATATCGAAGGGGCAGTGGCAGTATCTGAAGCGACCCATTATAATATTTCTTTAATAACAATAATAATGAGAAAGAGCTGAAAGATAAGACATTCATAATGATTATAAAAGTCCGTCACGCAGGGGATAGCGTTAACTAGGCTGATTTCCCACGTATTTGCATTTATCTCAAAAAGTATAAGTTCAATGAGAACAATAATTGGCATTCAACTTCAAACAAACGCATATAACAACATTTATAGAACATTTAATCTGCTATAAGATTTGTTTTATACACTTTTTCGATCCGAAGTATACATTTTTCGAAAATTGTGTCATGAGTACGGCCTCAATAGCTGATTTCCCTTTAGGGATGTCTGCTAATATCTAATAGTAAAAATAAATTTTGTATCGTGTGTATATTCTCTAATATTTGATTTACCTTTTGGATGTTGAGAAAATGGCATTGGATACCAAAAAAATCAATTTCAAAAAGTTAATTTCACTTATTAGTTGATTTCCTTAAGGGAAATCAGCTATTGTGGTCGTATTCATTATGTGATTTTCGACAAGTTTCCTCAAATGTCTATCGATTCAATTTGTAGATGACGAAAAATAAGTCCGTTACTAAACTCGATATAGTGTTTCATGCAAAATGAAAGGCCACGCTTTTTAATGGCTGAAATTGGGCCAATGGATGGGGAGAATTTCAAAAATTCAAAATATGTTTTTTATCTTGAGTGGGATCGTAATCTAATTAGGGACGGGCTATCTACAGGTTACCGCCTTTTACAGCCAGGGTAGGACTTAAACTTTTATTTAATGAATTCCGTCACTAAATAAATTCCTTTGCCCAAACGAGAATCGAACTCGTCACTCTAGGTTTACCACGTGGAATTAAGGTCAACTCTTCAACTCACATGGCTAAAAATATCAATTGAACCAATCTTGTTAATCTATTGATATTGTTGTTATACTATTGTTCTGCAATTGTTGCTCTATGCTAGTATTATTGATATTTGTAGAGTCTTCTCTACAGCTATCAGCAACCCTCCCCCCCCCCCATCATCGTTTTAGCAGATTTCCCTTAAGGGAAATCAGCTATTGAGGTCGTAGTCATGACGCGATTTTCGAAAAATTTCTTCAAATGTCCATCGATCCTACCCAGGAGATGACGAAAATGAGGTCCGTTCAAAATTATATATATATATATATATATATATATATATATATATATATATATATATATATATATATATATATTTGTCTGTTAACGCTCTAGCGGTCGCAATTTTTGTTTAATCGTTACCAAACTTCATATTTAAGCGTTTTACGTAAAAAGAGAGATCAAGTTCGTTAATGGCTGAAATCGGACCAGTGGGAGGGGGGGTTTAGAGGGGGGGATTTTTGAAAATTCAAAATATCTCCGTTATTATGCGTCGGATCGAAAAATTGTATAGAATAAATCTTATTGCAAATTAAATTTACTATAAATATTGTTCTATTCATTTATTCTGTATCTTGAATATTAACCGAGATATTTGCATTTGTATTCTGCGTGATACTGGTCACCAGTAGGCTATGTTCGAACTTTCCGGCGAGAGCTCTGGCGGCTGTTTCTATAACTTCGCCCCTCCTGAATTGGTTTAGAGGTTTCAACTGTTTTTTGGGGCTAGAAACTACTGGGTTGTTACGCCCTAAATAATGTTTTAGGTTTAGAGGTTTCTTACTACTACAGTTGTCATTAGGCAGATTTCCCTATTGTAAAACTTCACGTGGGAAATCTGCTTAGTTTACGCAGCCCCTGCGTGACGGACTTTTTTTACCTAGAAATAGGGTATATGAGGTGAGACAAGATCACGAATGTGTTATGCCAGAACTTGGGAAATCTGCTTACTTTCCGTAGCTCCTGGCTGTCGGACTTGGGAAAAATAACGATACCCACAACTTTCTGTACTAAGTTCCATTTCTTATCTAAATTCTCACTAATTATATGTCAGTGGTTCAAGGCTGTAGTTACAATAAAGTTGTAGTGCCTACGCACATACTTGCTAATGCATGTAATTAGTCAGCTGATACAGGCTATGGAACGGTGGTTCTCTAACGACTCTGGCCTCAAGTGGATTTGTTTTCAACTCAAGCCTTTATGGAAGACATTTTGCTAGTAGAGGTTTTTATTGTCGAACGGTCTGATGCAGAAGGGAAAGGGAAACCACTACATGTTCCTGTGGGAATCGGGATTTCCTGCTCATGGGGAGAGTTATAAAGTTTATACTGTTGATACAATATGAGCTCATCATCAGCTTCGGAAATTGGCCTATCACACCTAGAAGCTATTGCAGAAGAGTATAATAGTCCGTCAAGCAGGGGCTGCGTGAACTAAGCAGATTTCCCACATATTGCAATGGCTCGCAATCGATCTCATCTCAGCATATATTCTGTAGGGGCGTGCGGTAAGCTTTAGCGGTAATAATAGAAAATGT
>CM032231.1:129820000-130020000 GCA_019009955.1 Riptortus pedestris | reverse complement strand
TATTTGCATTTTTTAGTTTTCGGTCTTCAGTAAAGCCCCACTCCTACTCATCTCATTTTTGTTATGAACCACTTTATTTGAAGCTTAAATACCGAATATTGTTCTCATTGAACTTTTAAGTTTTGAGGCAAATGCAAATACTTGGCGCACGTGGGAAATCTGCTTAGTTAACGCAGCCCCTGCGTGGCGGACTTTTTTGTAAGATGTTTAGATCTGACTCATAATAGGGGATATCTTGAATTTTCGCCCAATCTACTCCTGGTCGGACTTCAATCAATAATGAATATGATCCTTGTATTGAATGGAATGCTTCAATATTGAGTATGGTATAAATGAAATTTCGAGTGAAGAAATAAAATCTTTGAAAATAATATATGGAATTTAAGCTCGAAATAAGACGTTTCTATATATATTCGCTTGCTGATAAAGTACAATGACTAAAAGATGGGAGTTTACTGAAAATTAAAAAAAGAAATGCAAATATCTCGACTAATATTCCAGTTAGATAAGAGGTGTGTAAAACAATATTTATAGAAAATGTAATGTTTTTCAAGATTGGCTATAATTTTTCTATCCGACTCAGAATAACGGAGACATTTCGAATTCCCCCCCCCCTCTATATCTTTATATATATATATATACACATACACACACACACACACACACACTAATATATACATATGTATATTATTTTGAACGGACCTCATTTTCGCCGCTTCATGAAGGATAAATTGACGTCTGCTAAAAGCTCTTTTACAATAATAAATTTTAGTTGGGTTTTAATTTAAAACTATCAACACCCCTCAGCTTAGTGGGTGCCCTAGCACTGACGAACGACAGGAAATGGGCTGGGTTTTTTTCTTCATTCTCCGGACCAGCTGGGATAACTTCTTGCTTCTCCCTTCAAATATAATGGGATCTAGGCTTCACACGATTCCACGCACGAATTAGTTGTTTTACTGAAACATTTTTTCGGAAATAAAATCGGGTAATTCTCAAATTTTAGATGACATTCACTCTTTAACGTTATTTGTTTAAAACCAAAGTCCAAAATATTTTTTTTTAAGTCTCCTTGATACTATAAATAGGACCATTATGTGAGTGATATGGCCAGAAATATTCCTTTTTGAGATCTAAAACTGTAAGATTCCTTGTATCGTTTGACGTATTAACTCATTTACTGATAAGTATTTAGGGTAAATATTTACTACTTGCTTTGAAGGTGATCTTTAACCCATCATTCAAGGTTATATGAATATTATGACGCATTGCTGTGTTATGTAAATAAGTAATATGAATTTATTTGAATTGAAAGATTCAAAATAATAAAACAAAGAAATATTCACATATGATTTCTGTAGTTGTTTCATATTTGATTATTTCCAAGCATGACAATGACATATGAACATGCCAAATCAGAAAATTATCCGTCAAAATGTCCAGTTTAACAGTATTTTTTTATTAATCCACTAGGAGCATGTATAAAATTGTTAAATAACACACTGAAGCAAGCATACTAATACAAAAACAGTTATATTATTTTGTTATTTGTTAACATCAGCTTAATTCACTTAAGTTTAATTGGGACAGGTTATCTTCTGGTTAACAAACAGTAAGGATGGACTAAGGATTTAATTTAATCAGTTAGTTACTAAATAAATTCCTATTGCTCAGGTAACAATGGAACTCACGAGTCCAGCAAACACATTTTGAAAATGCAAGAAATCGTTGATTTTTTAAAAACAGTTAATCAATATATTTATTTTTTTGAATTCTCAATAGAATTATTAGCTTAAATTTCACGTTTTCTACCAAACTAGAAAGAAAAAGTGATTCTTGCAATCTAGTTTGAAAAACCGTTGAGTTTGAATCCAATTTTGTTTGCTTAGCTTCACCTTATTTTATGTTATCTGAAATTCTAAAATAAGCTTTTCATATTTAATGTAGATACGCCTTAAATATTTGAGCTAAAGATTTAGGATTAACGAAAATTAAATAGTGTTAATAACTAGCTGCTTATGATTTCAATTAATGTTTATTTCAAAGTAAAAAATCGTCTTTTAGCAGATTTCCCTTAAGGGAAATCAGCTATTGAGGTCGTACTCATGACGCTAGTTTCGAAAAATTTCTTCAAATGTCCATCGATCCTACCCAGGAGATGACGAAAATGAGGTCCTTTCAAAACTGTGTATATATATATTTATGTATATATATATATATATATATACATATATATATATATATATATATATATATATATATATATATATATATATATATATTTGTCTGTTACCGCTCATGCGGTCGCAATTATTGTTTAATCGTTACCGAACTCGATATTTAGTCGTTTTATGTAAAAAGAATCAATTTCGTTAACGGTTGAAATAGGACCAGAGGGAGGGGGGGGGGTTAGAGGGGAGGATTTTCGGAAATTCTCGAAATATCTCCGTTACTACACGTCGGATCGAAATATTGTATAGAATCAGTCTTACTGCAAATTAAATGTACTATAATTATTGTTCTATGCATTTATTCTTTATCTTGAATATTAACCGAGATATTTGCATTTTTCAGTTTTCAGCGTTCAGCAAACCCCCAGGTATACTCATGTTACTTAAACAATACTCTATTATATAATAAACAACATTATTCAAAGTTTAAATACCCAATATGTTCTTCAAGAGACCTTTATTATACGAGATACATGCAAATAAGTCCTTGAGTCGCCCCCCCCCCCCGTCTTAAGGTTGTGGATTACTCAAATTTGACTGATTGAGATAACAATTATTCTAACTCATTATTAATTACAGTACTAGATATAGTAAATAGTTTTCAGTAAAATTAATATGTTATATTCTGATATATTTCAGTAATTGTTTTACTGTAAGGTTGGCAGAAATGTTTGATTACATTTCAAACACTTTCTGTCGGCAGGTTACTGAAACATTTATTAGTTCCGTTTGTATCTATTCACGGTGGTGTTGTGTTAGCAGCATGTAGATTTATCGATTACTAAACTTCACACTGGGAAATCTGCTTAGTTTACGCAGCCCCTGCGTGACGGACTTTTTAATAATAACTAATAGTGTGTTTATTAAAAAAAATAGATCCATTAAATAAAAATAATAATACTCCTTATTTTTTTTTTTATTCTCTAAACCAAATGTACAGCGTTTTCCGAAATTGTGAACAGACCTAGTGAATAAAAAGTCCGTCACGCAGGGGCTGCGTAAACTAAGCAGATTTCCTTCCTGAAGTTTAAATCTACATACTGGTAACACCACCCTGAATATTAAGTGAATAAATACAAACGGTAATGAGAAATCTTTAAGTCAATTTACAAGTTAATTATCTCTACAACGGAAAGTGTCTGTAAAAAAAGAGGATAGCCAACATTGTAGCGCTGATAGATAGAATTATTCTAGTCCGGAAAGAAGAACAATTAATGAATTATAGCAGAATATAACATTCATTTTATTGAAAAATATTTACTATATCTAGTACTGTAATTTATAATGAATCGGAATAATTTTTATATCAATCAATCAAATTTTAGTAGCCCAAGAACTAAAAGGGGAGGGGGGGTCACCAGAACATATGTGCATGAATTTTGTATAATACAGACCTCTTGAAAACAATATTTGGTATTTAAATTTCGAATATTCTGGTTTATTAAATAACAGAGTATTGTTTATAAAAATGCAAATATCTCGGCTAATATTCAAGATAGAGAATTAATGTATATAATAATATTTATAGTAACTTTATTTTTCAATAGGATTAGTTTAGTAAAGTACTATATTTACGATATTTTGAATTTTCAAACCCCCCCCCTCTAAACCCCCACTCCCACTTGTCCGATTTCAGCCATTAACGAACTTGATCTTTTTTTTTTACATAAAACGATTAAATATCGAGTTTGGTAACGACCAAACAAAACTTGCGACCGCTAGAGCATATATATATATATATATATATATATATATATATATATATATATATATATATATATAATTTTGAACGGACCTCATTTTCTTCATCTACTAGGTAATATCGATGGACATTTTTCGCAAATCGAGTCATGAGTACGACCTCAATAGCTGATTCCCCTTAAGGAAAATCTGCTAAAAATCCACTTGATTTTGAAATAACTTTGTAATTTATATAAGGAAAATAGTTACAATGATGATTTTGCTCAAGTTATCTCAGACAGGCAATAAATATAAAATAATAATTCATAATCGCATTATAATTCATCCAGCTGTACATATGCAAAATCGTTTAATCAAGTAATGTTTTAAGTAATAAAACGCCAGCTGAAGTGTTGAAGGACATGCGAACTACCGACATGCAAACAATGTGTATATTAGATAACACCGCCGCTTATAGTCAGACAATTGTTAGCTCTTGAAAATGTGCTTGTTGATAAATAAAACTGCACAAACTAAGTGTAAAATAAAATAAGTAAAGAAATGATTCCATTCTTGCAAATTATTGGTTTGTTTTGATGAAGTTTCACTGTTTAAAATTCGGAACAAAATAATATACAAACTATAAGTCATGAAAACATGAGGTGTACTTTTTCAATCAAATAATTAATTCAAATAATTTTTTACAGCAATATAATTGAGGAGTTTGGTTTCAAAACCAGGTGCATCCGTTTTTTTCAAAAACATTTTTTTTTTTAATTTTTCATAAGTTTTTAATGCCAGAAATGATGTATTGGACGCGTTTGTTCCAAAACCATCTAGATCCTTCCAAAACCAATACCGGCAGATAATGAAAAAAATGTGTTAAACTGACTTTTTTAAAAAATGAAATCTATTTTGATCAGTCCTGAAAAATGTTTGAAAATGGATGTACCTGGTTTTGAAACCAAACGCCTCAATTATATGTAATAAGAACATTTTAAGCAAAACGCAATATATAACTATTAAATTTGAAGTACTTCTAAACGTAAGGTATTTCTACAATTATACTGTAGCGTTAAACTACAATTGCTGGGATAATTAATAATTATAATTTATTTATACAAGTGCTAAGGTGAAAAATGTGTATTACAGTATTTGCATTTTATTACTTTCTTGATCAAACTAGTGGATAGTATTTCAATGGTCAAAAACTATTCATTTTGAAATTCCTGTGAACCCATTTTGAATAGTTTTGGCTTAACTTCTAAACGTTTATTGCATAACTGAAAAAAAAAAAAAAAGCTTTCCTAATAGATATTAGCTATATAACTAGATAGTTGTGAACTTCCATTTTTGATCAAAATCGGCTTGGGAGGAGAATGGTTGGTTCACTTAGAGGGAGTGAAAATAAATAATTGCAATTTTCTCCATGCCTATTAGAGATACGGAAGACTTTTAAAGAAGATTTTCTGTTGGTCATAAAAAGATGTATAAATTATTTATAAATGGTAATTTTTTTTTGGAACATTAGCACGGATGTATGAAGTAATTTCAAATGAAGTGCAACAAGTCAAACAGGAGTAAAAGCATTGCATTATTCATTTTTTTTCGATTTAGGATCCGAATATGCGAATAGTTGAGCCGCGAATCAATCAACACAACTACTGTTGAAGTTCACCCTTTTCCTGTAGGCGTGGGACTCGGGGTTTTATTTAGCGTGTTCCGCACCAAATGGATTCATATTGCACACATGGGAATCGAACCCCTGACTCTAGGTTATATTAAGAACAATGCCTTAACTCGCACGGCTAACTCCAGCTCCAAATATACTTTAAATACATTGTTTTAATAACCCGTTGGCCACAAATATTTTCTACAGCGCCCAAAAGTTCATTTTAAGGACAGTAGATACAGCTGAGCTGCCACATGCACATCAGACGAGCTGTTAAAATTTAATGAATTCAAAATAAAATTGTTATTGCTGTTATATGTTAACGTCCACTTTGTGCTACCAAGGCTAATTTGGACGGGTTACCTACAGGTTATAACCTTTTTCTAGACACGGGCTAAGGATTTTAATTAGTGTGTTCGTCACTAAATAAATTCCTATTGCCCACTTGTGAATCGAACCCATGACTCTAGGTTTGCCAAATTTATAAAGACCAGCGACTGTGTGATCACACTGCTACTAACCCGTGCTACAAATATATACTTTTCAAAAAAACCCGTTCACCACAAATATTTCCTACAGACCCCAAAAGTACATTGATTACAAAATATAATAGCTATTACTGTTCCTTAAGACTAACGTTGATTTAATCACACAGGCGTTGGTCCTAAGGTCTTTGCGATTAAATCAAATAGACTTTAAAAGTATTATTTTACAAAAAACTCGTTCGCCACAAGTATTTCCTAAAGGCCCCACAACTACATTTTAAGGGCACAGCTGTTGAAAATTAATTATTTCTAAAATTAATAAAAATTGTATTGTAACGGGTTATCTACAGGTCACCACCCTGTTCTAGCACTAATTGGACTAAGGCTTTTATTCAATGAGTTTATTTCATAATAAACTCATTGAATGTATGTATAAAACTAAGCATAGTTTTATTGAATTTTATAAAATATTTTTTGTTTTTGAATTTAACATTAGGCGTTTGTTTTGTTGTTTGACTTTTATTAATTACTCATGTTCTGTTTCTATTTCCTTTTCATGACTTTTCCTGTTCAATAATTTTCTCTGTTTTAATATTTTTTTTTTGTAATTAGTTATTATTTTATTTTCCACTAGTAATATTGCACAGCAGGAACTATACATTTATATTTACTATATATATTCAATATTTTGGTGCATTTTTTCCATTTGGTTTATTTGATGAAGGGTGTAAGTCAATACAAATTGCGTGGCACCAAAAAAAAAATAATAATATGTGTATCCTGTAAAAATGTAATTGTTACTTTAACTGGAAAATGTTGATTACCTTGTTTGCACCTTTGGAGTCACAGAGTTTCACACTTCAGTCACCAGGTGGGAGAAACACTACCGGCGAGTTTTCTTAGCGTTTTTTTTTTACTTTAAATTAAAAAAAAAATAATAGTATAGAAATTAAACATTTTGAAACACTCTTACGGTGGTTCTGTATCGTTTACGATTTTGCGAAGGCTTCGGTCCCGCCTGCGTTGATGATGATGAAGCATGAAGTGACGCGTGAGCCAGCGAGACATGTGTTAGGTCCGTACGGCGGCGTGTTCGGGAGGCGACTGAGCCCACATCAGTCCTTAACTAGCTTAATATACATCAGTTAAAAAACCTACACCAATTTACATGAGGGAAGAGGTCACTTAGGAGCAATGCTGGGTACAGTCTGCTCCCCTGTAAAATAGATCATCATCATAGCTGCTCCGCCCAGCCGGCAGGCCACCGATATCAACGACTCTCCCCCCTTGTCTCCAATTTAACACTGGCCTCGCCATACTTTTTTTAGCGGATTTCTTTAAAGCCCGTCACGCAGGAGCTGCGTTATCCAAGCTGATTTTTTGATGTTCAATTCATCTCAAAAAGAAAAAGACCAATGAGAACCACATATGCTATTTAACCATGGAATGAATTAGTTCTGATGTATAGATATGGATTATTGTAGTAGGGGTTTACTGAAGGCCGAAAACTATAAAATGCAAATATCATGGCTACTAATCAAAATAGTGACAACACGTACATAACAACATTTATAGAAAATTACATTTGCAATAAGATTGGCTCTATACACTTTTTCGATCCTACGAATAATAACGGAGATATTAAGAATTTTCAAAATTCTCCCCCTCTAAGCCACCCCCCTCCCCTGGTCCGATTTCAGCCGTTAATGAACTTGATCTTAACTTGAAAACGATTATATATCAAGTTTGGTAACGATAAGACAAAAATTCCGACCGCTAGAGCGGTAACAGATATATATATATATATATATTTATATACAGTTTTGATCAGACCTCATTTTCGTCCTCTCCTGGGTAGGATCGGTGGACATTTGAAGAAAAATTTCGAAAATCGCGTCATGAGTACGACCTCAATAGCTGATTTCCCTTAAGGGAAATCTGCTAAAATGTAAATGTCTTGGTTAATAATGAAGATAGTGAAAATACGAACATAACAGCATGTATAGAACATTACATTTGCAATAATATTCGATTCGTTTTCGATCAGACTCATAATTAGGGACTCATATTAAGAATTTTTGAAATTCCTCCACTCTAAACCCCCCCCCCTCTCCTACTAGTTGGATTTTAGCCTTTAACGAACTAGATTTTTTTTTTTTTTTTTTTTTTTTTTTTTTACATAAACGATTAAATATCGAGTTTGGAAACGATTAAACGAAAAATGTTACCGCTAGGGCGGTAACAGATATATATATATATATATATATATATATATATATATATATATAAAATTTTGAACGGATCTCATTGTAATTTTTGTCTTATCGTTACCAAACTTGATATTTAATCCTTTTAAGTAAAAATAAAGATTTGACCAGGAGTAGTGGCGATCTAGACACATAATTTAAAAAAAAAAAATGAAATATCTCCTTTATTATGGGTTGAGCCGAAAAATTTTCTTTTTGTTCTAAACATGTTTTCGCTATCTGTAACATTAACAAAAATATCTGCATTTATTATTTTTCGATTAACAGTAAACCCCATTTCTACTCACATCACATTAGCAGTTAATATTCAGGATGGAGAACAAATGTACATAATAACACTTATTGGAAATTAAATTAGTAACAAGATCTATGTTCTATAAATTTTGGATATAATTCGAATTTTCAAAAGTCGAATTATTTCCCACTTGCCATATTTCAGCCATTAACAAACTTGATCTTTAGTTTTAAACACTTAAATATGGAGTTTGGTAACAGTCAAACACAAATTTCGACTGCTAGCGGGTTAACGATATATATATACCAAGGCTAATTGGGACGGGTTATCTACTGGTTATAACCCATTTCTAGTCACGGGCTAAGGATTTTAATTAGTGTGTTCGTCACTAAATAAATTCCTATTGCCCGCTTGTGAATCGAACCCATGACTCTAGGTTTGCCAAATTTATAAAGACCAGCGACTGTGTGATCACACTCCTACTAACCCGTGCTACAAATATATACTTTTCAAAAAAAAACCCGTTCACCACAAATATTTCCTACAGACCCCAAAAGTACATTGATTAAAAAATATAATAGCTATTACTGTTCCTTAAGTCTAACGTTGATTTAATCACACAGGCGTTGGTCGTAAGGCCTTTGCGATTAAATCAAATAGACTTTAAAAGTATTATTTTACAAAATTCCTTCGCCACAAGTATTTCCTAAAGACCCCGCAAATACATTTTAGGGCACAGCTGTTGAAAATTAATTATTTCTAAAATTAATAACAATTTTAATTGCTAACGGGCTATCTACAGGTCACCACCCTGTTCTAGCACTAATTGGACTAAGGCTTTTATTCAATGAGTTTATTTCATAATATAATATATATATAATTCGAATTTTCAAAAGTCGAATTATTTTCCACTTGCCATATTTCAGCCATTAACAAACTTGATCTTTAGTTTTAAACACTTAAATATGGAGTTTGGTAACAGTCAATCACAAATTTCGACTGCTAGCGGGTTAACGATATACACATATATACATATATATATATATATATATATATATATATATATATATATATATATATATATATATAGTTACAATGCCTGCCGCGTGATGAGGAAGGTTAAGATGAGGGCAAAATAAATAAAAATGTCTTCATTGGTGCAAAGTTGGCAAAAATGGATCAAGCAAATAGAGTGTGTTGATATCGACTTCTTCTCCCACAGCTTACACACCCCTCCCCCCCACCACCTCTTATTTCTTACCAAACTCGATAAGTGTTTAGTTGTCAGCCTTCAGTAAACCTCTTCTTTCAGTCATCGCGTTATAGTAATAAGCGAATATATCAAAAAACAACTTATTCCATGTATATATATTCACAATTGTTCTCAGCAGGTCTTTACTAGATGAAATGCTATGTGTGAGGACTTCATAAATTAAGATTTTTTTGCCCGTCCACTTATAAGTAATATTGACGTTCGAAACTGTCGCAGTAAAGAAGTGAATTATAAAAAATAGAAAAAAAAAACGGGAGTACAGAAACGGTTATTCTCGATTATCCATGCTACAATTATCCCGTCAATTAGAATTGCCCATGAGCGCATGACTTTAATAGCATATGCTGTATGCAGATGTGGGTCCCTTAGCTGACACATGCTTTAGGCTCTAATCTGCATAAGGCAGCATAAAGCTGCTAAAAATACATATAAATGGGACAGGATGTGTTACATATTGCAGAAAATATTATCCCAACTTGGAGCTAATGGGACTTTGAGGGGGAAATCGTTCTTAATTTACTTATAAAAACTAGTAATAAAAATTACTTATTTGCTAAAATGGACGAAAAATATATAAATATGTTGATTGATGGAAGTTTTGAGAATAGTTCCTTAGATAACTACGGTATTATTGGTATGAAGATAATAACAGACACTGCGTTACCTCATCAAGCGTCCGCTGGGGTGCAATTCTGGTAAAGGATAAGAACAAAACTATCAACAGAAAAGGTCAAAACATCAAGTCTATGATGAAATAGATGCCTCAAGTTGATAAAGAGTATTTGAATGCAGTTCTCTAGTAAGTACCATTTGGAATTTAATCGTTATGTTTTACTAGGAGACATAAGATTCCTACTGCAGTTTCTTTAACTTTATAAAAAAAAAAAAAAAAAAATTAGATTGTTAAAATATTCAATGAATTTCTCAGCGGGAGTCTCACCGGAGATGTAGGCTGCATTAGGACCAGCTCTAGAGCACTGAAGATGGGACGGTTCTCCCCGAAAGTACTCTGTTTTTAATAAAAGATATGTTAAGAGTGGAGATCTGTTTTGACCTTATTATAAGGATAATAAGGTCAAAACATCTCCGAAGGCCGTAGAATAAATTTGTTTTCTTGCACTTAACCGTAGACTATTGATTCTTTATGACCTAATTTTTTACTTACTACAAAATAAATTTGACCTGTGCGAAACATCAAACTTTAACATGCTCTATTGTAAAATTTAAAAAAAAGTCCGCCACGCAGGGGCTGCGTAACTAAGCAGTTTTCCCACGTGAAGTTATACAATAGAGACATCTTCATACGAGAGCCGAACAGCCGAAAACTCACTCCCATCCGGTACCCGCCCACATTTAATAAAAATGCAAATATCTCGGTTAATATTCAAGATAGAGAATAAATGTATAGAACAATATTTATAGTAATTTTAATTTGCAATAAGATTGGTTCTATACAATCTTTTGATCCGACGTATGGTAACGGGGATATTTCGAAAATCCCCCCTCTAAACCCCCCTCCCAATGGTCCAATTTCAACGAAGTTGATCAGTCTTTTTGCATAAATCGTTTAAATTTCGCCTGGGTAGGATCGATGGATATTTGAAGAAATTTTTCGAAAATCGCGTCATGAGTACGACCTCAATAGCTGATTTCCCTTAAGGGAAATCTGCTAAAATGTAGAGAGAACCCTCTGATTCTCACGTCTCGATATGTCGATGACGCATTCGTCATATGTCACCATGGATAAGAAACATTTTTTTATTTCATTTATTTTATTAGTAAATGGTTGATAGTCTCCGATCACCTAAGATGCGAGTTATTTTGTTAAAATTAAATAAATAAATTCTTCTTTAATGTTTCTAAGGCCCCATATTCTTCAAATTAATTTATGGCGAGGGTCACCAACAAAAAACAATTTTTTTCTATTTTTATTTCACATCTACATGCTTGCAGAGCAAGTCTGCGTAGAAACATATATTTTTGTTTATAAACTTGCCATTAAAAAATAAATAAATCACAGGATAGAAAAGGTTAGTACCTAACTACAAAAATTCCAGCCGACATATACATACAGCTTTCCGAGATGGCTAATGAAGATATTCTAATTACCACATGCATATAAACATTTCATGTAGCACATGAAGCTAGCAACATAATATTTATTTTTGTGAAGTTTCACTAAAATATAGATAATAATCATTCAGTGTAAATTCCCACCGTAGCTCAAGAGTAAAGCGGCTTAAGTGATTGATATTTTTTAATATTGGCAGCCAAGAAAGGTCTAAAACATAATCCTAATGCAGCAACAATAAAAGCTGGAGGCGGATAAGGGTTAAGGCCCCATAGAACCGTTGGAAAACGATCTAGCTACAATGTGCCCCTATGCCAGCCATAAAATACTCGACACGCGCCTCTGTAGGGGCCTCCCGTTAAAAAGTCTGTACGAGGATTTGACAATCGTTTTATTTAAAGACTGGGGGGGGGGATTGAAGGAGTTGTATTTTCCAATTTCAAAAAGTCAGTTATAGTAGCGATTGAATGCCAACATTTCAGAGCAGAGATTTTGGTCTCAGTGTTGATAGAGAATCAATGCCTAAATGTATAATAAATTGATTGAATTCGAGTCTTTCTCATTAAGAGTAATTTTAGCATATATCCCTTAAGGGAGGTCAGCTATGTTGAGGCGATTTTCCTCAATTGACCAATGTTCTTACATAAGAGAAAACGAAAATGAGGTGCGTTAACAATTAATTATATGCACACTCACACGCACCCATAAATTGCAAATATATGTCGTATAAATGATCTTATATATGTACCTTTTTTTCTCACAAATATTAACCAAGATATTTGCATTTTTTAGTTTCCTACTCATGATATACTACCAATAAGCTGTTATATTGAGACTCACTCTATTCGAATCTTAAATATTGTTTTCATTGTACTGTGTGATACATTTCCATATTTTTTCAGTTTGACGTTATCAATTAAGATTATACGATTTTTATTCCACCAAGACCACATTTTACAATTAACCCCATGAAACGGCTAAATGTAAAGTGTGGTTTTAGTCGAATAAAAATAATGTAGTTTGGAACATATAATCTTAATAATAATACTAAAATACATTCAGATATATCATACAGAAAAATTCCGTCACGCAGGGGCTGCGTAAACTAAGCAGATTTCCCACGTGAAGTTATACAATAGAGAAATTTCAGAATGGAGAGTCAAATAGTTACGGGAACGGCCCGAACTAGCTCTTGACGGAAACTCAAGACTAGACCCGAAGTTAGCCGATCTCATCTCAGAAGCTGAAAACAGAAAAATGCAAATATCTCGGTTAATATTCAAGATACAGAATAAATGTATATAACATTATTTATAGTAAATTTAAATTGCAATAAGATTGATTCTATACAATATTTCGATTTGACGTATAGTAACGGAGATATTTCGAATTTTCGAAAATCCTCCCCTCTAAACCCCCCCTCCCACTGGTCCGATTTCAGCCGTTAACGAACTTGATCTTTATTTTTGCATAAAACTTTTAAATATCGAGTTTGGTAACGATCAAACGAAAATTGCGACCGCTAGAGCTTTAACAGACAAATATATATATATATATATATATATATATATATATTGTAACGGTCGAGCCTTAGAGGTAATCCGCTGTCTCTCTATATCTATGAGATCAGAGTGATTAGTACTGGGCTTTAAAAGAGGTAGCAGCACCTGTCAAGGGACGGACAGCGGAGCCCTGTGAATCCAAAGGTCAATTGAGCAGGACAGGAATCGTCAGTCGACTCCCAAGATGTAAACAGAGTAAGTGTTTCTTAATTATCTAGCCTAATTGTGCTATATCTTTGATTAAATAGATAAATTAGCTCTTATAGCAGAGATGGTGGAACGGGAATGCTTGCCGTGCAATATATGACCCTGAGAAGTAGCCGGTAAATAGATTAAATTTAAATAATAATAATTATTAATCTTTCATTATCTATATATATATAAAATTGTAACCTCTGTCTGTACATTGATTTTTTTCGCGAAATTTCACGATAACTTTTCGTTTCACATGTCATAGACACCATATCTGCATTTTGTTTCTTTCGTGTATGTTTGTTTGTTTGTTTGTTTGTTACCTTTTCACGCATAAACGGCTGAACCGAATTTTATGAAACTTAGTATGTATATTACTACTAACCCAACTTAGACTTTAGGCTATATTAATTTTCTCTGAGGCGAACAGGAGTGGGGGTTATAAGGGAAGCCTGAAATTAAAAATAGCGATATTTCGTTTCCTATTGGTTTTTCGGCAAATATGCACATAACAAAAGTTGTTTATTTTGTTATTTAGAGTAACTTTTGTTATATACACTTTTGTCGTATACCGAAGTTAAAAAGCGTTATACGCTAAAAATTATAGCGGGAGTCAACAATATAATTTGCCAAAAAAGACTCAACCGAACTAAATAAAACTCGGTATGTGTATTAGCAGTGAGGCCTTCATTATAATAAGCCATACCAACATTTCTATGGACGGGCAGGAGTGGGGGTTATAAGAGAAGCCTGAAATTAAAAATAGCGATATTTCGTTTCCTATTGGTTTTTCCGCAAATATAAACATAACAAAAGTTGTTTATTTTGTTATTTGAAGTAACTTTTGTTATATACACTTTTGTCGTATACCTAAGTATAAATGAGTTATACGTTAAAACTTTAGCGGGAGCCAACAATGTTATTGGGCACTAACGGCTGAACCGAACTTAACAAAGCTCGGTATGTCAATTAGCATTAATTCTTCCATAATTATAAGTTATATTAAAATTTTTAGGTTCGAACGGGAGGGGGGTTATAAGGGAGGCCTGAAATAAAAATTCACCATATTTACATGTATAAGAGACGGGAAATATAAAAATATCGAAGACAGTGAAGCCTTATCGAACAAATATTCTATTATTAGCAAATCACCGGCTACGACGGGTATCAATCCTAAACACAGGGACGGGTAAATGTCAAAATATTGTGCAATGTAAAGCCTGCTAAAAAATACTATCACCATTCAGCCTCAAATGAATTCCCGGGCGAAGCCGGGTATCTGAGCTAGTAATATATATCTATATATATATAAAATTGTAACCTCTGTCTGTACATTGATTTTTTTCGCGAAATTTCACGATAACTTTTCGTTTCACATGTCATAGACACCAAAACTGCATTTTGTTTCTTTCGTGTATGTTTGTTTGTTTGTTTGTTTGTTACCTTTTCACGCATAAACGGCTGAACCGAATTTTATGAAACTTGGTATGTATATTACTACTAACCCAACTTAGACTTTAGGCTATATTAGTATTCGCTGAGACGAACAGGAGTGGGGGTTATAAGGGAAGCCAGAAATTAAAAATAGCGATATTTCGTTTCCTATTGGTTTTTCGGGAAATATGAACACAACAAAAGTTGTTTATTTTGTTATTTAGAGTAACTTTTGTTATATACACTTTTTTCGTATACCGAAGTTTAAACGCGATATACGCTAAAACCTATAGCGGAAGTGAACAATTTTATTTGGGACAAAAGAACCAACCGAAATAAATAAAACTCGGTATGTGTATTAGCACTAATGCTTTCATTATAACAAGCCATACCAACATTTCTAGGGACGGGCAGGAGTGGGGGTTGTAAGGGAGGCCTGAATTTAAAATAGCGGTATTTCGTTTTCTATTCGTTTTTCGGCAAATACGAACATAACAAAAGTTGTTTATTTTGTTATTTAGAGTAACTTTTGTAATATTCATTTTCGTCTTTTAACAGTGTATAAACGAGATATACACTATAAACTAAAGCGGGAGTCAACTATTTTATTGGGCGCTAACGATTGAACCGAACAACAAAACTCGGTATGTCAATTAGCATTAATTCTTCCATGATTATAAGCTATATTAAAATGTTTAGGTTAGAACGAGAGTGGGGGTTATAAGGGAGGCCTGAAATAAAAATTCTCGATATTTC
The DNA here is from genome assembly GCA_019009955.1 of Riptortus pedestris. NCBI lineage: Eukaryota > Metazoa > Arthropoda > Insecta > Hemiptera > Alydidae > Riptortus > Riptortus pedestris. The sequence continues at coordinate 130,004,142 of CM032231.1, read as the reverse complement.
ATTGTCTATTTGTTTTTCGACAAACATGCACATAACAAAAGTTCTTTACTTTGTTATTTAGATTAATTTTTTTTTTTTATACATTTCTCCAGGAACAATGTGTGGAGCAAGTAATTTGTGTAGAAATATTGATATGCTCAACAATTCATTCCTATTTGAACTATGAGGTAACTCAGCTGGAAAAATTAATTCAAATCAATGTTCATATTTTGTCCTTAATAGCTGAAATGTATGCATAATGCACAGGAGACGGGAAATATGACAATTTGGAGGACAGTGATAATGACTGGAACTGGTAAATGTCAAAATATTGTGCAAAGTAAAGCCTTGCCAAAAAAATACCATCACCATTCAGCCTCAAATCAATTCCCGGGCGAAGCCGGGTATCTGAGCTAGTATATATATATATCTATATCTATATATATATAAAATTGTAACCTCTGTCTGTACATTGATTTTTTTCGCGAAATTTCACGATAACTTTTCGTTTCACATGTCATAGACACCATAAATGCATTTTGTTTCTTTCGTGTCTGTTTGTTTGTTTGTTTGTTTATTTGTTTGTTTGTTTGTTTGTTACCTTTTCACGCATAAACGGCTGAACCGAATTTTATGAAACTTGGTATGTATATTACTACTAACCCAACTTAGACTTTAGGCTATATTAATTTTCTCTGAGGTGAACAGGAGTGGGGGTTATAAGGGAAGCCTGAAATTAAAAATAGCGGTATTTCGTTTTCTATTGGTTTTTCTGCAAATATGCAAATAACAAAAGTGGTTAATTTTGTTATGTAGAGTAACTTTTGTTATATACACTTTTGTCGTATACCGAATTATAAAGGCGTTATACGCTAAAAATTATAGCGGGAGTCAACAATATTATTTGCCAAAAAATACTCAACCGAACTAAATAAAACTCGGTATATGTATTAGCACTAATGCTTTCATTATAACAAGCCATACCAACATTTCTAGGGACGGGCAGGAGTGGGGGTTCTAAGGAAAGCTAGAAATTAAAAATAGCTATATTTCGTTTCCTGTTGGTTTTTCAGCAAATATGAACATAACAAAAGTTGTTTATTTTGTTATTTAGAGTAACCTTTTTTATATACACTTTTTTCGTATACCAAATTATAAACGAGATATACGCTAAAACCTATAGCGGAAGTGAACAATTTTATTTGGGACAAAAGACCCAACCGAAATAAATAAAACTCGGTATATGTATTAGCATTAATGCTTTCATTATAACAAGCCATACTAACATTTCTAGGGACGGGCAGGAGTGGGGTTTCTAAGGGAAGCTAGAAATTAAAAATAGCTATATTTCGTTTCCTATTGGTTTTTCAGCAAATATGCACATAACAAAAGTTGTTTATAAGGTTATTTAGAGAAAGTTGCTCAACAATTCTTTTCAATATGAACTACCAGGTATCTCACCTAGAAAAATTAATTCAAATGTATGGTAACATTTTGTCCTTAATAATTCAAATCTATGCATAATGCTCAGGAAACGGGAAATATGACAATATGGAGGACAGTGAAGTCTTACAATAAAAAAAAATTTTATAATTAACAAATCCACAGAAAAAACGGGTATTTACCCTAAACAATGGGCGGGTAAATGTCAAAATATTGTGCAAAGTAAAGCCTTGCCAAAAAAATACCATCAAAATTCAGCCTCAAATGAATTCCCGAGCGAAGCCGGGTATCTGAGCTAGTATATATATAAAATTGTAACCTCTGTCTGTACATTGATTTTTTTCGCGAAATTTCACGATAACTTTTCGTTTCACATGTCATAGACACCATATCTGCATTTTGTTTCTTTCGTGTATGTTTGTTTGTTTGTTTGTTTGTTTGTTACCTTTTCACGCATAAACGGCTGAACCGAATTTTATGAAACTTGGTATGTATATTAATACTAACCCAACTTAGACTTTAGGCTATATTAATTTTCTCTGAGGTGAACAGGAGTGGGGGTTATAAGGGAAGCCTGAAATTAAAAATAGCGGTATTTCGTTTTCTATTGGTTTTTCTGCAAATATGCAAATAACAAAAGTGGTTAATTTTGTTATTTAGAGTAACTTTTGTTATATACACTTTTGTCGTATACCGAATTATAAAGGCGTTATACGCTAAAAATTATAGCGGGAGTCAACAATATTATTTGCCAAAAAATACTCAACCGAACTAAATAAAACTCGGTATGTGCATTAGCACTAACGCCTTCATTGTAATAAGCCATACCAACATTTCTAGGGACGGGCAGGAGTGGGGGTTATATGGGAGGCCTGAAATTAAAAATAGTGATATTTCGTTTCCTATTGGTTTTTCCGCAAATATAAACATAACAAAAGTTGTTTATTTTGTTATTTGGAGTAACTTTTGTTATATACACTTTTGTCGTATATCTGAGTATAAATGAGTTTTACGTTAAAACTTTAGCGGGAGCCATCAACGAACTTAACAAAGCTCGGTATGTCAATTAGCATTAATTCGTCCATGATTATAAGTTATATTAAAATTTTTAGGTTCGAACGGGAGGGGGGTTATAAGGAAGGCCTAAAATAAAAATTCACCTTATTTACATGTATAAGAAACGGGAAATATAAAAATATCGAAGACTGTGAAGAATTATCGTCAACTAATTCTATTATTAGCAAATCTCCGGCAACGACGGGTATCAATCCTAAACACTGGGACGGGTAAATGTCAAAATATTGTGCAATGTAAAGCCTGCTAAAAAATACCATCACCATTCAGACTCAAATGTATTCCCGGGCGAAGCCGGGTATCTGAGCTAGTATATATATATATATATATATATATATATATAATTTTGAGCGGACCTCATTTTCGTCATCTCCTGGGTAGGATCGATGGACATTTGAAGAATTTTTTCGAAACTCGCGTCATGAGTACGACCTCAATAGCTGATTTCCCTTAAGGGAAATCTGCTAAAACTAAAGATTATATTAGGAAATAGCTAAAATCAGCCAAGAGGGTGGGAATAATTGAAATTTCTAATTATCTCGGTTACTATAAGTCGGTTCCAAACATTCTATGTAACCAGTGTTATATCAATAAGCAATGTATTCCAATGTTGTTGAATAGAATTTCCTACAAAATTGTTTTGTACGAGTTTTTCTTACTCGAATATCGATGGAGTTATTTGTATTTTTTTGGTCCTAGCCTTTTGTAAGACCCCACTTCTACTTATCGACTTTACACTTTATTAATGTTTACTACCTGAGTAAACATCTCAAGAACAAAAGCATTTTAATTCCTGTTTAGGCTCATTCCTGCGAGAGAAATAGAGAATAGATGGTGAGATTAGATCTACAACATTTCATATTACAATACGAGAGAAATTAGCTCACTTTACGTAGCACCTACGTGACGTACATTTTCTACACCAAGCTCGTCATAACTTCGTTAGGGTTTTTAGCAGATTTCCCTTAAGGGAAATCAGCTATTGAGGTTGTACTCATGACGGAATTTTCGACATTTTTCTTCAAATGTCCATCGATCCTACCTAGTAGATGACGAAAAATGAGGTCCGTTCAAAACTGTATATATATATCTATATATATATATATATATATATATATTTGTCTGTTACCGCTCTAGCGGTCGCAATTTTTGTTTGATCCTTACCAAACTTCATATTTAAGCGTTTTATGTAAAAAGAAAGATCAAGTTCGTTAACGGCTGAAATCGGACTAGTGGGAGGGGGGGTTTAGAGGGGAGGATTTTCGAAAATTCGAAATATCTCCGTTACTATACGTCGGATCAAAAGATTGTATAGAACCAATCATATTGCAAATTAATTTTACTATAAATAATGTTCTATACATTAATTCTCTATCTTGAATATTAACCGAGATATTTGCATTTGTATTCTGCGTATGGTCACCAATAGGCTGTTCGGAGTTTCCGACGAGAGCTCTGGCGGCCATTTCCATAACTATCGTCCCTCGTGAATAGGTTTAGAGGTTAGGTTAACTGTTTTTTGGGCTAGAAACTACTGGGTTATTACGCCCTAAATAATGTTTTTTAGGTTTATAGGTTTCTTACTACTACAGTTGTTATTAGGCAGATTTCTCTATTGTAAATCTTCACGTGGGAAATCTGCTTAGTTTACGCAGCCCCTGCGTGACGGACTTTTCAGTATGGGGAAGTTTGTTTTCATCGCAGCTGGGCAGGGTTGTTTACGTTTCGACGTCAGAACAAGCAATAACTAAATACTTTTAGCAGATTTCCCTTAAGGAAACGTTCGCCCGCATAAACCACTCCTCTCCCCAGGTTCGATTGCAGCCGCTAACGAACTTAAATTTAGTTTTACATGAAACACTTATATATCAAGTTTAGGGACGATCAAACAAAAATTGCGACTACTAGAGCAGTAACAGACAAGTACGAGCAGGGTGTTTGGTAAGTAGATAGAGAAACTTCTACGGGTGTTTCTACTCTTCAAAAGGAACCAAAATTGTCCATTTGTTGTATGTTCCTATACCTAATAGTATTGGAGAAAAATCAATTTTGTGATGATTTTTGTTTTATTACATAAATTCAGCCGAAGCCGATTTCCCTTAAAGAAAATCTTCAAAAAAGGTGTTGCAAGGTGCTAACGTTAGAAGTTACATGAAACAAGAGTTATAGGCAACATGTAACAGATAACCCTTATGTGTGTGTGTGTGTATATATATATATATATATATATATATATATATATATATACACACACAATTTTGAATGAATCTCATTTTCGCTATCTTCTACGTAGAATCGGGAGACGAGGAAATCAATCGAAAGCCGCGTATTGAGTATAACCTCAATAAAACGTTTGTTTGAATGAATGTGCTTGAAAAATGTATTATTATTGCGGCCCAAGTACGAAGAATTTTGTCTTTTTTTCCTTCTTTTGTAATCATCTAAGATATAGGAATGATGAACATTTGATAAAAATTGTGAAAAATCGGGACATGAGGGCAAATTTAAAGCTGTTTTTTTTAAAAGGAAAACTTAAATAATTCTTAGTAACCCGTTAGAAAGTCTCTTAGTGAAATTGAATATTTTTTATTGTATATTTTATTTATCTATTCCACAACGCCGGCGATTCACTCATTAGTCAGGTAGGTGCACTCAAAAAGGCAAGCTGAAAAGCATATTATGAAAAAAGAAATGAACAATGTAACGGTGATTTCTGAAACCGTTTTTTTGCCTTATGTACGAAATGATATTGTGTGTGAGAACATACAGCGAATGAAAGCGTTTTATTTGCAGTGCGGTTTTATGTGAAAAACAGCGTAGTGCAGTGTTTACGTAAAGAACAGTGTAGTGCCGTGTTTAAGTAAAGAACAGTGAAGTACTGCGTTCTTTGAGAAGATCAGTGCAGTGCCTTGTTTTTGTGAACTTCAGTGATCGTGAGTTACTGTACCGTGCAGTAAGAAGTGAAGTTATCAGTGCATACTGTGAGTAGTAGTAATTTACCTAGAGTGTATTGTGCATTGTCAAATAAATCGTGCAGTGATAAAAATTCGAAAGCTTGTGTGTTTATTTTTGTAAACCAAAAGAATTCTATTAAACAACCTTTATTATTTTTTGAATAAATGTAACAATAATAATGTTTTTAGATGTGTAATAATTGTGTCTATGTACTCACTGTTATTGGTGAAAAGTTTGGTCATGTGGAATGTCTAAAGCGTGGAATACTATTCAATAAACAAAAACGTCTTACAGCCGTTAGTTTGAGCACTCCATTAGTATTAGTAGTATGTTCCCAATAATATTTTTTTTCCATGTCTAATTACAAGGTAGATAAATTTCAATTTAAAGGGGGGGGGAATTCAATTTAAATTCTATAATTGATGGCATCAGATGTGTCTTCTTTACATTTCGGCGTCAGTGAAGCGTGAAATTACTCATCAGCAAGGCAGTAGGGAGGGCAGACAAAGAGATATAAATGCTGATCTGTTGATTAAGCAGTTAGCAGCCTATTGGGTATGCTGGTACTTACTAACTACATCCTGATTAAGGGCTGCCTCTCGCCTACCTTTTGCTCTTAAAGCAAATTGCTCGTTCACATTGATCGCCTCGTTCCTCAATGATGATGACTTTACTCAGTGTTACACTTATTTAGATTGTGCTTGGCACGAATCGATGTTGGTGACTGTGATCCTTATGAAGTGTTCCAGTTCCGAATTACAAATTTATAAAGCTGCCTTATTAGCATATTTCCCTTAGGAGAATACAACTATCGAGGTTGTACTCATGATACAATTTTAGCAGATTTCCCTTAGGGGAAATCAGCTATTGAGGGTTGTACCCATGACGCGATTTTCAAAAACAATCTTCAAATATCAATCGATCCTACCTAGTAAACAACGAAAATGATGGTCCGTTATAATTATATATATATATATATATATATATATATATATATATATATATATATATATATATATATCTGTTACCGCTCTAGCGGTCGCAAATTTTTTCTTAGCGTTACCAAACTTCATATATAATTGTTATATGTAAAAAGAATGATCAAGTTGGCTAACGGCTGAAACCGGACCAGAGGGAGAGGAGGTTTAGAGGCAGAGAATTTTAGCAGATTTCGCTTAAGGGAAATCAGCTATTAAGGTCGTACTCATGGCGCGATTTTCGAAATTGTTCTTTAAATGTCCATCGATCCTACCCAGGAGATGACGGAAATAAGGTCTGTTCAAAACTAAATATATATATATATATACACCCGTATACTATATATGCTCTAGCAGTCGCATTTTTTGTCTTATCGTTACCAAACTTGATACATAATCGTTTTATACAAAAAGACAGATCAAGTTCATTAACGTCTGAAATCGGACCAGGGGAGGGGGGGGGGGTTTAGAGAGGGAGAATTTCGAAAATTCTTAATATATCCGTTATTATGCGTCGTATCGAAAAATTGTATAAAACCATTCTTATTGCAAATTTAATGTTCTATAAATGTTGTTATGTACAGTTTGTCACTATCTTGATTATTAACTGATATATTTTCATTTTTTAGTTTTCGGCCTTCAGTAAACCCTCACTCCTACTCATCTATTATTAACAATATTCTATTAACCCTCCAACCGCTGGCGACGTGGAAATAGCGCTCTGCTTATTTGGTTTATTTTTTGCGGGCCACGCTATATCCGCGTCGCACGTAATTTGTTTGAATGTAGTCAGCGGGAAACGTTTATTTACCGTCAAGACGTTTACCATGGGAATTTGAAAAAAGGTTTATCATGAAATTTTACAGAAAAAAATGAGAATCGGCTCACGGCTGGAGGGTTAAGCTATGGAGCGCTTTTTTTGAAGCTTAAATACCAAATATTGTTCTCATTGAACTTTTAATTTTGAGGTAAATTCAAAAACGTTACGCACATGGGAAATCTGCTTAGTTAACGCCGCTCCTGCGTTACGGACTTTTGAAAATTTCAATTATATCCGTTATTAAGAGTCGGATAGATTGCAAATGGAATGTTCTATAAATGTTGTTATGTAAGTATTTTTATTATCTTGATTATTGACCAAGATATTTGCACTTTTTAGTTTTCAGCCTTCAGTAAACCCCCACTCCTTCTCATGCCACATAAACAATATTCAGATACAGCGCCGGACTGGACAGGTCGGCAAATGCCCAGGGCCCAGGACGCTGACTAAGGTGGCCCACGGGCCTCAAACGGCGAATTTAAAAAGACCTCATTTCCATAATTTAAAAATACATTACTTTTATTATTAATTAAACTCCTAATTGTATTTATTTACATTTGTAAATAAATTACTGATACATATTTCTAGTATTCTAGTAAATGTTATGATTGTATTTTGCACTTTATGCTATGTTAACAGTTTTTTTCTTTTTGTTTTAAATTTGCGTTGTTTTATAAGGAATCATTATTACAGGTAAATCTAGGTTTATTAATTTTTGCAGTAGCCTACAATCTAATAATAAATATTTGAATGAGTTATTCACGCTCATTTTATAACCTCAAAGTCATAGTTACTTACTTTCTTAATTTCAATTAAAAATAAGCTTGTAAAGGTATTTTATATATGGTCATTATTGTCAACTGAAAACGGAGTTATATTTATAATTTTCGTTATCTCCTTAGGTTAGGATCCTTGGATGTTTGAAAAAAATATTTCGAAAATCGCGCCATGAGCACAACCGAAATAACTTAATGATTACTTTAACGTTAATGGAGCCAACAGGAAGACTCTTCTTGGTTTCCCAATTGTTCAAAATCCTGAAACCTGAATAAATAGGTTTGTTAGTTTTATTATCAGTTATATGATCATAAATTAGAATATTGAATAGCTGCTAAATAAATTGTTTTATTTATTTATACAGGAGCACACGCAACTAGGCGATTTGGCTCAAAATTTGACAATTTAAAATAAAATCAAAGTTATAGGAAAATAAAAAAAAAACTGTACCAACAAAGAAATTAAAACATTATTATTTATTAACGTCCACTTTTTGCAAATCAGGCTATAAAAAATTATAAATTAAAACACTATAAATAAACATTAAATAAAAGTAATAGAAACAACAAGTAAACGTTAGACTAGTATTAAAGACAACAATTTAAAATGGATTTAATAAAATAAAAAAAAAATGATTTCTATATACTAGCACATTTATATTATATAAAATTATATTTAATTTCTCACTAAGTCATAATCAAAAAGAAAAGAAGTTAAATTTTGTAAAACAAATTCAATTTTTTAAAGGTGATTTATTGGGTTGTAACATATGAAATGACCGTTTGTAGAATCAGGAAAAAAATGAAAAATTGAGATCGAATCTGAAATATTATTCATTCAAAGTATTTACCATCATTATCAATACACTAGTGCCAACGACTTACCAAGTTTTCTATCCCACTTTTGAAAAAGTTTGTGTCACGTGTTGAAAGAAATTCAGAAAATGCATTTTTAATGTCTAAATCATCTACAAAAAATTTTCCTCGCAAAAAGTTGTCCAAACTCCGAAAAAAGTGGTAGTCTGTAGGAGATAGATCAGGGGAATATGGGGGGTGTGGTAGGACATCATAGCCCAACTCCTTTAATTTGTTAACGAGCAAGCAAAGACTTGTGCCTAGCTCTGACGCAAGTTCTCTGACTGTTTTATGAGGGTCTTCTTCAACAGATTTTTTAAGATCTTCATCCTCCACTGATGAGTGAGGTCGTCCACGGGGCTGATTTTCTAAAGTCGTATCTCCTGAAGAAAATTTTGAAAACCAACGACGAATAGTTCTTTCATTAGCACTTCCTTCGCCAAACGTATGATTAATATTCCTTGCTGACTGGGCCGCGGAATGACCAAGTTTAAACTCGTAAAAGAAAATTATCCGGAAATCGCGTGTTTCCATGTTCCCGATTGATATTAAACTAAAATATATAAGCCTACTTGGGACAAAAACAAACATAGCTTGCGACTAGAGGATTAACAAATGTTTATTATAGATGGTAAATATTTTGCTTGGAATCAACACACAACGTTTTAATCCTTTATAAAGATTAGGGGTTAAAAAATCGGACACTTCCTGTGTTACAACCCAATAGTTGATATGTGGGCTCCTCTCTGTAAGAGGTTCGTGTGGAGTCTCTACGCATTCAATGTTCGTGCAGATAGTCAGTATGTGTTCAATGGTAAATGGCTCATGGCATGTTCTGCATAGAGGTCATTCTGTTCTTATCGTGACGTAGGAGTGAGTAAATATGAATATCCTATCCTAAGTCTCGTTAGTATAACTTCGTCTCGTCTATTGTCACGTCTGCTGGATGTCAACTCGCTTATACAAGGCTTCATTTCTCGCAGATAATTTTCTGATGTTTTATGCCAACATTTTTGCCATTCATTTAATGTTGTCTGTTTGTATTTGTAAATGTAAGTCTGGTAGGCTCAGTGAGTTAAAGTCAGAAGATTGTCTCTGTGCAGCAAGATTGTTTGTCCTCGTCGTTTGTACGTCCGATGTTTTCAGGTCCTGGAACACACATAATTGTCACTTTTTAATAATTTGATTATAAGTGAAAAGTAATTATTAATTCATTGATACAATATTTAATAGATAATATGGTTACCCAAACCTTCAATGGGGAAGATTCTTCAAGGACTTGAACTGGACTCTTGAACTGTTCTGAAGTTTGAAGCAGCCAAAGCGTGAAGTAGCGGAGCTGCAGCGAAAAATAACATTCACTACCAGCACCACTACTTAGCGCCTTAACCTGCCATCACTGAAGAGGAGTCGAAGCTGGCACGAAACCGTTGCTTGCCTCTGATGAGCTCGCAGCCTTGTCGTCAGATTGTGATCAGGTGAAGATGTCACAACGTTAACTTCTCTAGTAGCCCTGATGTCATATCCACTTGTTCGGCCCAATTGATCCCGGATGACCCGGGGTGACTCACTCAGAGCCCCCACCGTTGGAAGCAGTACTACTGAGGTGACTGAGATACCACGTCACCTTCGGTATCACTACTTTAAACAGCGGTGACTCTTTTTCAATTTCGGTGCACTTCTTACATTATAAATTATTACTAGTAGTGTTCTACTCAAATAACTTGGCAGAAAAGCTAGAGGCAAGCATTCAATCATTGAGAAAACTTTTAGTAACAATGAGAACCTTTTATAAAAAATATACCACAAGTTATTCACAATAAATGTGAAATATTTATAAAAGATGTAAACTGAAACCGGATGTGCTACCTTCTACTAGCATTGCTGATGAAATTTCAATACATATAATCTACATTTATAAACCTTAAGAAGAATCACAATTATTTTAGAAGATTATATTACTAAATACCACCTATTACTACTTTAATAAATATGGAACTTGGAAGGACTACAAAATTTTCCAGTTATCATTAATACAAAAACAATATGATACAATATTAAAGTTCATTAGCTATTTAAAATATTAATAGTTTAGAAAATGTAGCATTCTACTCAGAGCAAAAATAATTTGAATGGACAATACACTGAACTAAATCATATCTGTTACTCAAAGAATATAGAAATAAAAGTTAGTTTTATGCGATCAATAATGTGTAAAAGTTCTATTATATTAGATTAATATATTTACACAAATTAGCCAATTGAGACAGAAGTATAATATTAATAATAATGGAATATTTAATATTACAGTTTTGTTAATTAGTACTACAATATATAGTTAAACAAATAATACTCGGATGCTGTTAAAGCTCCGCAATGAATTAAATAAAGAGAAATAAATATCAAAATTCACGAGACACTTAAATAAACACTTAATTTTTTTTTTCTTTTTCTGAGAAGAGTCAAAAGATACTTTGAAATTAATGGCCTTAGGAAAATACTTTATATTAGAATGATGTAGATACTTACCACTCCTGAAGGCTGGAGATGAACTGATGCCTTCTGCAGATGTGCTAGGGGTTTATATACAGATTTTAGGACTGTTATCGGGTAACCAACCCCATGGAGAAAGGAAAGAAAGATAACCAGAGTGAGTCAGTGCACTCAAAACAACAACACTTGCTACTATGGAATTAGAGAAAATTAGCATTAAGGTTTGTAGGTGTTATTTATTATTGTTAATATTTATATTATAAACCAAAATATAAGAGGAATAATCGATATCATACGGGATAAAAACAAATCTTAACATTTATTTTTAATTAAGAATTTTTAAACATTTACATTCATTACTGAGTATTTCTTTTAATTTATTGGGAGAATTCACTTCTGGACAAGCGTCTGAGATTCACTATATTTGTTTTATAATTTACATTCAAATGGAAATCGTATTTGCAGACAGGTTTTAAAAGTTGGTCTCAGACCTATTATAGTCTTAAATAATTCGAAGGAAACGTTAGCCAAATGTTGCGATATAATCATCAAAAATAGCTAAATTATAAATTAATTAACTGCTAATGATTAATAATAATTAAAAATTTCTTACATCGGCTTATTTATCCAGATCCTGAATTAGCAACGTTAATTATGTTCAAGTAATGATTTTATAAAAAAAAAATAATAATAAAATAATAAGCTCGATTACTGTTTTCTCTTATATGACAAAAATAGTTCCTACTTAAGCAAAAAAAAAAATTTCTGACACCGCTTTCCAGTTAAAATAGATCGATGAAGGATTAACAACTTAAATTAGTCAAATTATTGCACTTTAGTGTGCTACCAATTTTAATGTATTGTTACTTCTTCTGCTTACGCTGAAATTGGAATTATATCCGTAACAAGGGCGCTGTTGAATCTGTTAGCGTGTCATCCACTTAATAGAATTTGCTGTTTATCTCAAAATTATTCAACCATACAAATTGTTAGTAATCTTGCTTTTTATTATGATAGTGGTCAAATTATTTTCATTCATTTAGTGGGAATTGCTTATTAAGGAAAGACCATTATCTTTAAAATCTAACTTGCAGCATCTCTTGCTTCTGTCAAAAGCTTATTCTTTTCACACCCCACCGAAACTCATGAGATTTTGGATATTTTCGAAAAATGATTTTTTTTGGTATCCATTTTTCACTATACCCAATAATCATACGTTCAAATTTATTTGTGATAAACACGTTTTGACTTATCCATTATATCCTCTACATCTAATGATGTTTCTGCCGTAACTAAAACTGCTTCTCTTTTTAAACATGGTGTTCCCAATTTCTATTAAAACATTTACTTTATGTACTTTTATTACAAATTTAAATTGATCTAGCGTGGCTTTTAAGAACTTGTAGGATTTTATTTATTTCTAATTCGGATTTTGCCACCTGTGGAATATCATCTTTAAATCTGATGCGACCCGATTTGCCGTTTCAGAATACCTTTGGGTCCTTTTTTTCATTTTCGTTATTTGCAATTTTTATGAACTAATTCAAAAACTCCGTCACGCAGGGGCTGCGTAAACTAAGCAGATTTCCCGCGTGAAGGTATACAATAGAGAAATCTCCATACGAAAGACGAACAGTTACGGCGAAGGGCCAAACTACTTTTTGGCGGGAATCTAGAAACGTTCGTTATCGGCCCAAATTAAAAAAAATCCAAATATCTCGGTTAATATGCAAGGTAGAAAATAAATGTATAGAACAATATTTATAATAAATTTAATTTGCAATAAGATTGATTTTATACAATTTTTCGATCCGACGTTTAGTAACGGAAATATTTCAAATTTTAGAAAATCCTCCCCTCTAAACCCCCCCTCACACTGGTCCGATTTCAGCCATTAACGAACTTGATCTTTCTTTTTACATGAAACGACTAAATATCGAGTTTGGTAACGATCAAACAAAAATTGCGACCGCTAGAGCGGTAACAGACAAATATATATATATATATATATATATATATATATATATATATATATATATATATATACAGTTTTGAACGGACCTCATTTTCGTCATCTACTAGGTAGGATCGATGGACATCTGAAGAAAAACTTCGACAATTCCGTCATGAGTACAACCTCAAAAGCTGATTTCCCAATCTGAAATCTGCTAAAAGTAAGACATACCTTTCGTAATAGTAGTTTCCATTTGACATATAACCAACAATATGTTTATTCTGAATGTGGTAATTGCTCATAGTTAACCTTCTGTAATTTCAATCATTTCTTATTGGTCGTATACAGTCAGCATGCAGTGGCTTACAGTTAAGGGTATGAATGACTTTTAGCAGATTTCCCTTAAGGGAAATCAGCTATTGAGGTTGTACTCATGACGGAATTTTCGACATTTTTCTTCAAATGCCCATCGATCCTACCTAGTAGATGACGAAAATGAGGTCCGTTCAAAACTGTATATATATATCTATATACGTCGGATCGAAACATTATACAGAATGAATCTTATTACAAATTAAATTTACTATAAATATTGTTATATACATTTATTCTCTATCTTGAATATTAACCGAGATATTTGCATTTTTCAGTTTTCACCAAACCGCCACTTCTACTCATGTTACGTAAACAATACTCTAATACATAATAAATCACATTATTGGAAGTTTAAATACCAAAAATTGTATTCAAGAGACCTTTATTATACGAGATACATGCAAATATGCACTGGTGACTTCCCCCCCCCCCCATCTTAAAGTTTTGGACTACTAAAATTTTATTGATTGAGATAACAATTATTCTGACTCATTATTAATTACACTAGTAGATATAGTAAATAGTTCTCAATAAAATTAATGTTTTATATTCTGATATATTTCAGTAATTGTTTTTCTTTCCGGTGTTAAGCGGGACCCATTTGTTTACATTTCTAACCTAACGCTTCCTGTCGGCAGGTTATTGAAATTGGATGAGACATTTCTTATTTCCGTTTGTATTTATTCACGGTGTAGTTGTGTTAGCAGTATGTATATTTATCTATTACTAAACTTCCCGAGGAAAATCTGCTTAGTTTACGCAGCCCCTGCGTGACGGACTTTTGTAAATCTGCAAACATTACGACCGTTTTCTGATCCCTTCCCTTAAAAGAGAGGAAGAAAGAAAATTAGACGAAGAAAGAGGTAAGAAAAGACAGGCTGTTATATTTCCAAAGATGGAGTGTGAAGCTAAAAGTGGCTTATTTGGAATACAGCCAAACAACAAAGCTGTAAACTCTACAACAAATTACCCCAAGGCTAAAATAGGAATCAAAATTCCAGTTCAAACGGACTCCTTAGGCTAATATGTGATTCTTCCCATAAATTATTTTTTATTTTTTAATGTCAGCTACTTTTTACTCAGGACAATGAGACTTGTATCCATTGAGTTAGTAAACAAATAATGTCCATGGCCTAATTGATTTTATAATTTATTTCCTATATTTGATTCAATTTCCAAAAAGGTAAGAACAGTTTTATAATTATTCAGTTAACAAATTTAATTTACCCCCTCACCCCCAAATGACACAAAAATATGTCACTTGAATATCATAGTTTTGATGACTACTGGTGTTACATTGAAGTCTCTTAGGAATGGAAAAATTATGGCAAAATAAAGACATAATACACGCTGAATCATGTTTTACATCTTTATTTTACCATTTGTTTTTACTGTTCTTAACAAACTTCAGAAGAGTTTAAATACTCATGAAAACTAAAATGTTCAAGTGATACTTGGGGGAGAAGTCATCATTTTACAATTTTAATTTGTTTTCAATTTTTTCAGGTCTTTGAAGTAAATCATTTAATTTATTCTACAGGTATAAATAAGCTCTTTGGTCGTGGTCAAACTTAATAAGACGTATTGTTACAGAAATTATGAATAGTAGTATTTATTGGGCTGTATTTAAGAATAAATTTGAAATATACAGACTTGATGTATGAGTGTTACCCATGAATCAGATGAAAACGGTATAAAAAAAACTATATGTTTATACAAGTATATGTAAAACACTAGATATATTGTTTTGATTTATATATTTTTTTCTTTGTATGTTTATATTATTATTTTATTTCTTTTGCGGCTTAATTATTATTGCAAACTCATTTAACTTGTCAAGAACCAAATGTTAAAGCTATAAATCTCTATACGCTCTTTGAATGGCATTTGACTGAATAGAACATGGACAATGAATATCCAACTCCTCGGTCAAAATATTGGATTTTAAATTATTATTTGGAGGAAGTATTAAGTCTGATAATATACAAATAATTCATTAATGTTTGTTAGTCCTACTATTGAGAAGGAATGAAGTTTTTCTGTCTGTTTGGAATTCAAAAGAGATCGCAGTGCCCATTGCAACTAGTTTACTTTTGTTTTATGCCCCTCTGGTGTCCCGGTAGAGTTTTTGGAGTTCCAATGGTTGAAATTGCTTTTAACTATTTTATTATATTTATTAACGTTCACTTTTTGCTACTATGAGTAATTGGGACGCGTTATCTACAGGTTACCGACATTTCTAGCGAGGGTGGGACTAAGGATTTTGTTTAATGAGTTCGTCACTAAAAATATTCTTACTACACAGCCGGAATCGAACTCGCCACTGTAGTTTACCATGTGAGATTAAGACCAAGGCTTTAACTCATATGGCCAACCTGAGCTCCTTTTTTTAGCATTAGTTGCACAAAATGAAAGTTAATACATAACATTTTTGACTATTTACGGGGGGCTCAGGTTAGCCATGTGAGTTAAAGCGTTGATCTAAATCTGACATGGTAAACCTAGAGTGGCGAGTTAGATTCCCGCCTGGCAAAGGAATTTATTTAGTGGCGGAATTCATCAAATAAAATCCTTAGTCCCATCCTGACTAGAAAAGGGTGGAAACCTGTAGATAACCCGCCCCAATTAGTCTTAGTTTGCAAAAGGTGGACGTTAATAAATAATTAAAAAAAAAATTATTTATGCTTGTAAATTACAAATAAAAATTAGGCGTGTACAACAGATGACTGACTTCTCTGCACTGCAATAAAATAAATGCATACATGGTTTGATGCACGCCAGTTTACATGAAGGCTTTTGAATGCACTGCTCCAATAAGCCAGATCAAACATTTTTTCAAAGAATAGTGCTGGACGGTTGAAGAAAACACAAAAACTGCCCATCCAGAAACAGTATATTTGACAGAGGCAGAGATCTTTCAGGTCAAGCTCTCCAATGTTAAACAGCGAGGTCCTATTCAGAACAAAGCCAGATTACAATGGCTGGTCATCGAATATAATTTATAACTCTTTTCGTGATAACCAAAAAAAAAAAAAAAACGCCTTTACAAATCTTGTTTCTCTCTAAAAAGTAAGGAAAAAATTGCAATTTTTTTATTTTCGGCCTCCTCCCAATTTTGATCAAAAGGAATGGGGAGGATTTCATAAAAATGAAATATCCACATCCTAAGTCTAGCCATTTTTTTGACTAGTGCGAGGATACTTACAGCTATCTCGACGAAATGGGTTCAGGAAGGGTTGAAATAGATAATGTCATTAAAAATTTAAAATGGTAATTCGCTATTAAAATTCTTTATTACTTCTTACAAGGAAATAATTATTTTAAATTATTATTTGTAAAAGATTTTACAAAACTTATCACAAAATGGGTGCTGAGATGTTCTCAGCATTAATTCTATTATTTATATCTAAATATACCATTCATTATGCTCAAATGGTATTAATAGAATAAAATAATAAACCTTCTCAAAATGTTAAAGCTGTAAAACCCATTTGCTAAAAATGGTGCTAATTTAATGTATATGTTACTAGACTACTACTAAGAGGTTTTGATAATATCTATCTAATAAGATTATCATGCTCAATTATAAATCCTTTAATAAATATAAAGTATTTTCCATTATAAATTTTGATCAACCCGTTAGAAGCTACTAATTCATAAATTTATCGCTTGCGAAGCCCCTCGGACGAATTAGCGGACATTTTCGTCGTGAGATGCAGCATAAAAAACAAATTATTAATACTTTTGATGAATGTATTTTTTTATTATTAGAAAATACATTTTCCACTGAAAAAATAAATTTGAGTAAGTGGTTTCTGATTGTTATATTATAGACTAGAAAGAAGACGGAACTACTCAGAGGGCACTCGGCCAGTCAGTTGATATACTCAATTTCAGTTTCATCTTGCCAGAAAATGGGATAAACAGCTGTCAACTCTGCCTCTTTTCATTCATATAATCACAGTTTCATTTTTATCAATGGAAGTGACTAATATTGCTACAGCTGTTCTAAGTAGTAGCTGGTGTCTTTAGTCTAATGAATGAAATCGACGGAGCACCTCGTACCGTAATGATAATATTTATATTTTATTTTTAAACTAGCTAAGGTACCCGGCTTTGCCCGGCAAATCATTTAAAGCTGAATGGTAATGGTATTTTTTTGGGGAGTTTTATTTTGAACAATATTTTTACATTTTCCCGTTTCAATGCTTAGGATTTACACCCGAGTCCGGCGTGCTGGGGATATGTTTATAATAAAAGTATTTGTTATGTACTTAATTCTACAAAATACACAATATTTTTAGCTTGCCCGGTTCTTGGGCATGTATATTTTTTTATATATGACATAATCATAGATTATCATATTATTACAGTCTAAAATAAAGAGTTTCGTTGATTTTGATTTAGTCTTAGGCGTCTTATAACATTGTTCACCCCTTCTGTAGTTTTTAATGTGTACCTCATTCAAACTTCGTTATACGGCAAAAGTTACTTTAAATAACAAAACAAAGAACTTTTATTATTTTCACATTTGCCGAAAAAGGAATATGTTACGAAATATCGCTATTTTATATTGCAGACCTCTCATATAACCCCCACTCCTGTTCGTACAACAACATTTTAATATAGGTTATAATCAGGGAGGTGTTAATACCAAATCACATACAGAGTTTCATTTTGTTCGGTTGAGTCTTTTGTGCCATAGGCAAAAAAGTTGTTTTATAGTTTTTAGCGTATAACTCATTTATAATTCGGTATATAAAAAAACAGTATATTACAAAAGTTACTCTAAATAACAAAATAAACAACTTTTTTTGTGTGCGTATTTGCCGAAAAACCAATAGGAGACGAAATATCGCAATTTTTAATTACAGGTGTCCCATATACCCCCCACTCCTGTTCATCTCAGAGAATATTAATATAGCCAGAAATCTAACCTTAGTAGTAATATACATACCAAGTTTCATAAAATTCGGTTCAGCCGTCTAACGGTCTACTATAAAGGACATACATAGATTAGAGACTCATTATTTGAAGAAATTCGAAGCTGTGTCCCTATGAAATCTTGAGCAGTTTTCAGCCAACTGAACCACAGATTTTATTGACGACTAATTCTAACGCTTGCTTCTCTACAAGGTAAGTCGAAAAGTAGTCTAGTTTAATAAATGTTTTAAAAGCTTTGAACTATTAGTTCCAAATTCAATTCTTTTATTAATCATTCGTTTTAGCAGATTTCCCTTAAGGGAAATCAGCTATTGAGGTCGTACTCATGACGCGAGTTTCGAAAAATTTCTTCAAATGTCCATCGATCCTACCCAGGAGATGACGAAAATGAGGTCCGTTCAAAATTATATATATATATATATATCTATATATATATATATCTATATCTATATATATCTATATATATATATATATATATATATATATATATATATCTATATCTATATATATATATATATATATATATATATATATATATATATATATATTTGTCTGTTAACGCTCTAGCGGTCGCAATTTTTGTTTGATCGTTACCAAACTCGGAATTTAATCGTTTTATTTAAAAAGGAAGATCAAGTTCGTTAATGGCTAAAATCGAACCAGTGGGAGGGGGGGTTTAGAGGGGGGATTTTCGAAAATTCGAAATATCTCCGTTACCATACGTCGGATCAAAAAAGTGTATAGAACCAATCTTATTGCAAATAAAATTTACTATAAATATTGTTTTATACATTTATTCTGTATCTTTAATATTAACCGAGATATTTGGATTTGTATTGTGAGTGTGGTTGGCTATGTTTGGGAGTTTCCGCCGAGCGCACTAGCGCTAGTGTGGCCATTTCACTAACTAATTGTCCTCCTGAGAATAGGTTATTACTAGGCAGATTTCTCTATTGTAAAACTTCACGTGGGAAATCTGCTTAGTTTACGGAGCCCTGCGTGACGGACTTTTTTAAGTTACAATACGTATTCTATGGCCAGTATCAATAAAAACGCCTTATCCTCTACAAGTAAATTAATGTATGCAGAATACACTTTCAGAGAGCAAGCTCCATCATCAGTGCCTACTGGTTAGAGAAGTATAACCTGTACCAAAGCAGCCTGACAACTATTCTAAAACAGTTTTTATAGTTGCCACTGATACATAATATGATAAGGAAAGCCAGAAATAAAGCCCCGGCAATAGAAATATCTGCAATTTTAGCACGTTTAAATTTTAAGGGAACTCTAGTATTGAGGTTGCACTCAAGACAACAAATATGCCAATATATAGCGAAATATTAACTAAAAAAACAAAACTTTTTTATGGCTCCTCACAATTTTATTTCTTATAAACGCTGAGCGCTTTCGGGGACTAAATCCCCATCCTCAGAGCGTCAGAGCGTAGGGCAATCCTATAGACTTGCTACCAGGCTAAACCCTGCCGATGCACTCGATGGTTTAGCCTGGTAGCAAGTCTATAGGATTGCCCTACGCTCTGACGCTCTGAGGATGGGGATTTAGTCCCCGAAAGCGCTCAGCGTTTATAAGAAATAAAATTGTGAGGAGCCATAAAAAAGTTTTGTGATTAACCACTCATCACCCTCACCACCAGCTATAAATAAATATAACTAAAAAAACATATATTATGTTCAATTCCAAGCTAAAATACCAAATGTTTTTTTCAAGGGACCTTTATTATTTGAGATACATGGCAAATACGTCGTGTGATGTCCTCATCGACTAATATTTCACGTTCAGGCCTCGAAAATGTGAATTCGATCTACACCATACTCGATATTTAAGCGCTTCGTTCATCATCAAGGTCATAATAGCTGATGTTGGACCCAGAATTGGGAGGTTAACTTAGAAAATAAAATATATCTCCGTTATTTTTAAGTCGGATCGAAAAGTATTATAGAAACAATTTTGTTAAACTAATAATGCTCTACAATTGTCTATACATTTTTTCGTACTTTATTGTTTTCAGTCATCAGTAAACATGACAACTTCAACTTTTTTACTTAAAAATTCAGAATATATGGCGAGCGCGTGGAAAATCTGCTTGGTTTATGGAACCTCAGCGTGAAGGACTTTTTAAAAAGGAAAGGTTATCGGATCATATTTTGTACATGTTCCTCAAAAAGTAACCTTTCCAGATCAGTATTTTGTAATTTGAAATATTGTAAATCTTTTACATCTGCTCTGACATTTGAAATTACCATTCGTATCCTTTAACAGAATAATTAGTGATGAATTATTGTTTTTACACAAAGAGAAATATGATATGTTTCGTTTTAGTTCTTATGGATACTAAAATTGGATAATGTAGCGGTTCTTACTTTGAAACCACTACAGTCGGTAACAAAATTATAGAACAAAATATTTTAGTCCAGGGTCTTTGAGAAATAACAATCCCAATTTGTGGTTTATAAGATTAGTTATTTATGGATAAGCAAGGTCGTCAGAAAGCTACAGTTGTTATTTTGGAAACATTGTTAAAGTGATGATCAGGACTCATTGATGTTTATTCAAGATAAAAAGGTCATACAATGATAAATCTATTTTAAGGGTTTACAAAGGACTGATAACTGCCTCAAAGTATTTTAGTTTAGACAGCAATTTATGTTACAAATATTAACCGCAATTGGTTTAACTTTAAGATTTGTATTAAAAAAAATGATAAGTATAATATCAACTAGTGAATTACATAGATAACTCAAAATTTAAAAATGTTAATTATGATCTTCCAAATAATTAGTTCAATGGGTTGGACCACAATAGCCGAATTCCATTAAAGAAAATCTAACTGGATAACGTATTTACCTATATATACATACATATATATATATATATATATATATATATATATATATATATATATATATATACTAGCTAAGGTACCCGGCGATGCCCGGGAAATCATTGTTGACTTACTAATGATGGTATTTTGATAGCAAGACTTCAATGTGTACAATTACACTTCCATCCAAGACGTAATGGTTTTCCGAAATATTCAACCCTGAAGGGTAACTTCAGGGGATTGATATAATAGAAATTTTAGTTTTGAAGAATAAATGAAAATATGTTCCTAATCTATCCCTTTACACTTTTTGAATCACCTTTTTTCAATACTCGTAATTCAAACCATAATCATGGGTAGCATTTATTACAATTAAATATCATCTATAATGAACATATTTCCTTTCAAAAGCCAATCCGAGCTCATATAATATTAGGCAAAGTTTTTGCACGTAAGATTATACATATTTGTAATAGTGAAAAAACACTGGAAACCACTTTCAGTAATGCCAGACGGGAAATTAGTAAACTCAATTATCTAGTAAGGCTCCATTCATCTTCCGCTCCCGCATGAGACTTCTCAAAATTCTTCTACTTAAATTATTGATTCAAAACATTATTTTAATAATTTATCTACTGGATGGAATTAAATAATAGAGGTACCCTGAAAATATCATATCATATACGCATATTGTTTAAACGCAAATTGTTTTTTGTCATAATGACATTACCATTAACGTTTAATTATTATGATAGCACATATTTGTTTCAATAACATCAAGGTACATTATACAAATTAAATAATGGAAATGCTCTTATAGTTTATATTTCTATTGGAAATAAATAACAAAGCTATTTTCTAGGAAAAATAAATAAATGAGGAGGGGGTGACGAAGATTTATTCCTCACTAATCCGAATCATACTTTGAACTATCATATAAGACGAAAACATAACATCATTTGTCATAGTATTCATTTATTAAAACCCCTTAAATGAGTACTAATATAATTATTGACTTTAGCGTATATCCCGTGTTTACTTCATTTTACGACAAAAGTGAATGCACAAATAAGTTACTCTAAATAACAAAGTAAACCACTTTTGTTATGAGCATGTTTGCCGAAAAACAAATAGAAAATAGAAAAACCGAGTTTTTCATTTCAGCCTCTCTTATAATCCCCACTCCCCTTTGAACCTAAAATTTTTAATATAGCTTATAATCATGGAAGAATTAATGCTAATTCACACACCGAGTTTTGCTAAGTTCGGTTCAATCGTTAGTGCCCAACAAAATTGTTGGCTCCCGCTTTAGATTTTAGTGTATATCTCGTTTATACTTTTCTATACGACAAAAGTTACTTTAAATAGAAAAATAAACTACTTTTGTTATGTTCATATTTGCCGAAAAAGCAATAGGAAACGAAATATCGCTATTTTTAAATTCAGGCCTCCCTTACAACCCCCACTCCTGCCCGTCCCTAAAAATGTTAGTATGGCTTATTATAATGAAAGCATTAGTACTAATTCACATACAGAGTTTGGTTTAATTCGGTTGAGTCTTTTGTGCCAAATAAAATTGTGGACTCCCGCTTTAGTTTACAGCGTATAACTCATTTATGCTTCCGTATACGGCAAAAGTGCATATAACAAAAGTTACTCTAAATAACAAAATAAACAACTTTTGTTATGTGCATATTTGCTGAGAAAGCAATAGGAAACGAAATATCGCTATTTTTAATTTCAGGCCTCCCTTATAACCCCCACTCCTGCCCGTCCCTAGAAATATTAGTATGGCTTATTATAATGAAGGCGTTAGTACTAATTTACATACCGAGTTTGGTTTAATTCGGTTTAGTCTTTAGTGCCAAATAAAATTGTGGACCCCCGCTTTAGTTTATAGCGTATAACTCATTTATGCTTCCGTATACGTCAAAAGTGCATATAACAAAAGTTACTTTAAATTACAAAATAAACAACTTTTGTTATGTGCATATTTGCTGAAAAAGCAATAGGAATCGAAATATCGCTATTTTTAATTTCAGGCCTCCCTTATAACCCCCCCTCCTGTTCGTCTTAGAGAATATTAATATAGCCTAAAGTCTAAGTTGGGCTAGTAGTAATATACATACCAAGTTTCATAAAATTCGGTTCAGCCGTTTGTGCGTGAAAAGGTAACAAACAAATAAACAAACAAACAAACAAACAAACAAACAGACATGAAAGAAACAAAATGTAGTTATGGTGTCTATGACATGTGAAACGAAAAGTTATCGTGAAATTTCTCGAAAAAAATCAATGTACAGACAGAGGTTACAATTTTATATATATATAGATATATATATTTACAACCCTCTCATGGAACAAATTTAACAGAAATAAATTTTACTCTTCCAATAACAATTTTTTGATTTTTTTCTGTGAAGTTGATCGTCTAAAATTATAGAATATTACTCGAAAATACCGAAGACACACTTTAAACATTCTACACAGACACCATAAACAAATGGAAACAGTATTGGATAGACGACATTTAAAAACTTCCATTCCGACCCGGCAGATTATTTGAACATTAAAGAAACTCCTAATGACTTTTACACTAAACAAATATTAACAGGACATGGCTCAATTAAAGTGTATCTAAACAGATTTAAACTGACTCGTAACTCATTATGTCAATGTGAGTTTATTACTGAACAGACTTAAGGTCCGGGACAAAAAGATAGCCCACCCTATATTTTTTCTCTTAATCATTTTTAACTATTGATATAATTTGTATTTATTAATATTTAGTGTATTCTGCTCAAATTTGAACCGATGATCAATCTAATAGGAGTCGGAAAAAATAATTTGTAAAAATTAATAAATAATACTTGATTTGGGGTAAGACAAAAAGATAGCACAGTGAACAATAATAATAAAATCCTTTATTAAAAATACATTAAAAGAATACAAATGAAAATTGAATATCCTGTATACGCACCACCTTTTTCTAATGCAGCAATCATACGATTTGAAAGTGAGTTAAAATGGCGACGAATCAACTCTTGAGGTAGTTTGGTCCACTCCTCCTGAATTGTTTTTTTTAATTCTTCAACGCACTCAAATTGTCGGCTCCCACTGTAAACACTTCTAGCAAGATGTCCCCATACATTTTCGATGATATTAAAGTCCGGGGAACGAGCCGGCCAATCTATAATTCTGATCCTTCCTTTTCTAAAAAATTCTTTTGCAACTTTCGCCGTATGAACTGGAGCATTATCAAAAATTAAAAAAAATTACGTTCTCTTTAGGAACAAGTTCAAAATATTTTTGTAGTTGGTTTTCTAACAAATTAACATATTGCTGACTGTTCGTTCTACCAGAAATAAACACGATATCAGTTTTGTGATCATAGCCAATGCCTCCCCATATCATGACGCTGCCTCCTCCCATTTGCCTCTTGGAAAACATTTTTTCTTCTTTCCGTAGATCATGGTAATAGTGAGCCCAGCCATCAGGACCGTCGAGGTTGAATTTTTTTTTGTCGGTGAACAAGATTTCTTTCCACTCGTCTTTCCATTGGACATGTTCACGGGCAAACTCCTTACGCCTTTCTTTATGCGCCATGCTTAGAGGTGGCATACCTTTCATTTTCTTTCTTTTGATGTGAGGAGCTGCACGAATGATCCTCTGGACGTTTTTCAAATTCGTCACTACACCAGCTCTAGCCGCAATTTGACGGGCCGTTAATGATGAGTTGGATGCAACCCTTAAAATTGCTCGTTTTTGCCGTGTTGTTAAAGCCGGCGGCCTTCCAGGAGATTTCTTCGTCCCATAGCTTTCTGGAGACTTCAAAAAATTTAAAATCACTTTTCTACTCCTACCGGTATTTTTTGAAATATCGGAAATACAAAACCCTCGATTTTTCATTCGCTGAATGATATTTTTTTCACCTGGTGATAATGATTTTGCTCGTCCCATCTCACGAAAATAATGTTAACAACTTAAAAGAATAAACAGAACTGGATTAGCCTTATCTACTCAGAGGGATTTGGTTTTCTTTGTAAAGAAACAATAGGTGTGCTATCTTTTTGTCTTACCCCAAATCAAGTAATAATATTAATTCTCACAAGCTGTTTTTCCTACCTCCTTAATTTTTAATGGATCCTTAATCCTTAATGAAACCTTAATTCTTAATGAATCCTTAATCCTTTAATCCTTAACCCCTATTGATTAAGAGAAAAAATATAGGGTGGGCTATCTTTTTGTCCTGGACCTTACATCCATCACATACATGACTGTATGCCGCTTTCAAACGAAAGGTACCTTTTAGAAGAGTCAGTAAAACACTCAGAAAGAAAAGTGAAGAAGTTGTAATGGCATAAAATAAGTTATTGAATTAACTATTATGGGTACGTTGATAGTGTACTAGTATAAACAGCATTAAATAATCAATTTTTACTCGTTCATAGTTCAAAATTTTGTATAATCATTTTCTTATTTATATATTAGAGGTACGTTTAATTATTTATATACATCTTTAAGAAAAAAAAGTGTATACAAGCTATTTATTATTAATCTATGCACAATATTTTGACATGTTCCCGTCCCAGTGTTAATGGCTTGTACCTGCCGTTGCTGTGGATTTGTTAATAATAAAATTATTTGTTATATAAGGCTTCACTGCATCAGTATTTTTATATTTCCCGTCTCCTGTGCATATCATTTTTTTTATAACGTAATGGACCGTATAATTCATAATCACAGAAAGTATTCTGTCTTTCTGACCATAGTTGAATAAAAGCTCCTTTCCCTTGATGCGGTACAAAGCCCAACGGTGACAGCTGTTTTAGGTACGTCATAGGCGCTATTAAAAATACTCTTTTGTAAGCCACGATTGTAAACTGTACATTCATATTGGTATACTAGGTAAGGGGGGGGGGGTGGTGGCTACTACGCTTGGGAAATCTTGACTGCGTTGATTGGGGAGTCTGAATGATGATAGTAATTTCATTTGGCTGTAGAATGCACAATATGTTTACACTTCCCAAGTCTTTGCGTTACTATTTATCCTAGTAACTACAGCATAGTTATAGAATGTTTTAGCCTCAAAGAGTAAAAAAAAAAAATGAGTAGAAAATATGTAGAGACAGATGGATAAATAGATAGGTAACACACAAAGCTCTGGTTAATATATAATAGTTTATTTAAATATCATAGACCAATTGCTTTGGTTTTAGCATGTTTTCCATTAAGGGAGTTCGGGAATTCAAGTTTTAGTCATGCCATCATTTCACAAAAATGCCTTCAAATGTTCATTGATCCTGCCTGGTAGATGACGAAAATTTGGAAAGTTGAAAATTGTATACATATATAATTTTTCTTTGATCTTTACGAGATCATTAGTATGTCATGACACCACTTAGGACATTTGCTTAGAGTACGCAGGCATTGCGTGATGGATTTTGTGTTCTGACCCCCAACAATATACATACTTTAGTCATAATATACTCGTCTCGGTCACAGGTTCAGTTGTACTAAAGTTTAAGGAGAAATGCTCATAGTCTGTTTGCGCACAGCTGTTGCATTTCATAATACAAAAACTATGAATACCTGATTGACTTATGGTTGATTAGGATCAAGAGAGTGATTGTCCAAGCATGGTGTAAGCTGGATTTACCTCTGTAAATAATCAATGCACTAGACTGATTATAAATCATGAATAATTTCTTAGTGATGTACGGGCATCGAATTTGCAATTCAGTAACTTGGCGCTCGTTCTAACCAGACTTCTTGAAGGGTGGTTTAGTGAAAGAATAAATTTAAAACAATTTTCTAAATATAAAATTTTAGCTTCCATCTTTAAATTTGTTTCTATTTGCTTTTCTGGTTAATTTGAAATATGCATTCAAATATCTGCAGTTTTTCATTTAAATTCTATTTAAACCATGTCCACTTACTGCACATATTTTCAATTTTAGCATTATAGATGTCTTTTCATAAAGAAAATACACAAATTGATAAGCATTTTTTATTTATTCTAGGGTGCACTTGTTAGCTAAAGTCACTACTACCAACATGTAACGTAAAATTAAGAATAAAAAGTGGATTGGTCAGGAGGACGGAATTTGCTTAGATTATTGACACCTGCATTAAGGCCTTTTTACTTCCGTGTACAAAGTAAAGAATTGTGACCCCGAAGATTTTAGTTTTTCAAGTATTCATTAATTTTGCTGTCATATAATTTCCAGATTCCTATTGTTTTCGACAATAGTTCAAGATAAGTTGTGAAAGGTCATTGCTAGGAGTGAGTCACAAACAAGGGGTCAAAGCCCGTCACGTGACTGATAAACAAGTCACACAACAAACAACACTTCAAGAAATAAGGGTTGTTGTTCAATTGGGAAAACCTCAAGTATATTTATGTTTATTAATGATTCATCATTCTAGAACAATTGTCATTTTTAACAGATTTAATTTAATCAGCTATTGAGGTTGTACTCATGATGGGATTTTAGAAAAAGTTCTTCAAATGTCCATCCAACTCATAACGAAAATGAGGTCCGTTCAAAATTGAGGTCCGTGTGTGTGTATTTTAGTCTGTTAACGCTCTAGCGATCACAATTTTCATCTGATTGTTACCAAACTCAATATTACTAAACGTGTTATGTATAAATGAAGTTCAAGTTCGATAACGGCTAAAATCGGACCAGCGGGAGGGGGGGGGGAGGAGGTTTATAGGGGGAGATACTTTCATATTTTAGTTTTTTGCCAACAGTAATCCCCCACTCCTACTCATGCCATATTAGCTATAAACTTTTATATCATGAATTAACTGTAAGCAGTTATATCATGAACCACTTCATTCCAATGTTAAATACCAAATATGGGTAACTAAGTATTAAGCGAGTTATTCATACTTTCATCGTTTTTTCCTTCAGTAATCCTTCCCATCCCCCTTTTACTCATCGGTTTTGTACATATAAATAGAGAATAAGTGGTGATATGAGATCACAAGTGTTATATGAGCAGTTGTACTAGTGTACTACTGACGGACTTTTAGTTTTAGCATATTTCCCTCAAGGGAAATCAGCTATTGAGGTTGTACTCATGACGCGAGTTTCGAAAAATTTCTTCAAATGTCCATCGATCCTACCCAGGAGATGACGAAAATGAGGTCCGTTCAAAATTATATATATATATATATATATATATATATATATATATATATTTGTCTGTTAACGCTCTAGCGGTCGCAATTTTCGTTTGATCGTTACCAAACTCGATATTTAAACGTTTTAAGCAAAAATAAAGATCAAATTCGTTAATGAGTGAAATCGGACCAGTGGGAGGGGGGGGGGTTTAAAGGGGAGGATTTTCGAAAATTCGAAATATCTCCGTTACTATACGTCGGATTGAAAAATTATATAGAATCAATCTTATTGCAAATTAAATTTACTATAAATAATGTTATGTACATTTATTCTGTATCTTGAATATTAACCGAGATATTTGCATTTTTCTGTTTTCAGCTTCTGAGATGAGATCGACTAACTTCGGGTTTAGTCGTGAGTTTCCGTCAAGAGCTAGTTAGGGCCGTTCCCGTAACTGTTTGACTCTCTATTCTGAAATTTCTCTATTGTAAAACTTCACGTGGGAAATCTGCTTAGTTTACGCAGCCCCTGCGTGAAGGACTTTTTTATATCCAATGCCAATAGGGACTCAAGTTTGCAATTTGATTTGAGGCTTTAATCTTAATCTCATTTGGTAAACCAAGTGTCGTGAGGTCGATTCTTAGCTGTGTTAATAGGAATTGATTTAGGGGCAAACTCATTAAATAAAATCCTTAGTCTCACTCTGGCTAGAAAATGATGGTAACCTGTAGATAACCCGTCCCAAGCGTTAGTCGTTAAGGGAGACCTGCTAGAAGATCAAGTTATGAAATGTCTTATAACATTGGTTGACTTTGAAGTCTGCTCTACATAGACTTAATTCTGGAATAACCGAGAATACGTCAGCTTAATGAGCAGCAAGTGGGTGATCTTCTTAGTTCACGAAGCACGTGCGTGACATTTTTTTAAAAATTTGCTTTAAGGACTAAAGAATTGAAGATTCCGGTTCTTCTCGAACCATTTCCGGGTTCAATTATTTCTAAGTGTCAAGGCAATTCTTTATTAATAATGCCGATGATATGTTCGCCATTAATCCATTTGTCCCTTGTTAATCTAGAAACGCCATCTGCATCTTTAATATCTTCCTCCATGGTTTTTCCCAGGAAGACTCCTATGTTTTCCTTAATAAGAGCCAATGAATCAGTGCCTTAAATAACTGTTAGTCAGACTTTCAGCTATAAAAATGATATTGAGTTCCAAGGGTTGAAAATAGCTTTCAGCTATCTTTGATTAGTTATGCATCTACAATATGTCAAATATTGCCGCACACAAGTGCTTGTATGGTCTTCGCCAATCGTGCGCTGTTGGTTCAGAGATTTTTCTTTCGTGAACCGAATTCTTTATCCATCAGAATTGAACCCAGCCAGGTTATTGTATACATTATAATTCACAGTAACGTTTACCATGGGCACCAGATTTTATTATCTTTAGCGTTGATTGAAACGGTTACATGTAGATGGTATAGGTCAAAAACCATTGTCGAGTCGAGAACGTAAAATATTATTTAATGATGTCATAACACAACATTCTCTCGAAAATGTTCATTTTATCAATAGCATTTATTTTATTATTCAAAACTTTCGATTTTTTCTTCATAGAGGAACTATATGTATTACTGAACCACTTGTTGTCATTTATAGATGTGTAATTTTGCAGGCTTTTATTAAGATAATACATTTTACAGAATCCTAGGTAAGCTGATGCAGTTTCATTTCAACGCACGTGACTGACAAACACATAAAACAAGGATATTCATATCCTATTATATTTTGTTAACGTTTAATGAAAATAAATTTATTTTATTTCATAGAGTGTACAATGGGTTACCAAATGAACTGTGTTTCATATGGGAGATGGAACTTCACATGGAATGTTCACATCGCTGTCTTTTGTCAAGTTGAAGAAAAATAAATTAAAATTCCTTTACTTTAGTAGGTGTAATAAAAATAATAACAAAACAGAAATAACCTGTTCATTTTTTATTGTTATATCCAATTGAGAAGGAATTGGATGGAAGTAGTGAAGGAGTAGCTGTTAGAGGAGGTTACATTAGTCTAAAGTTGGGCCAATCAGTGCCTGCCTCGCTGGCCAACGAGGTACTTCCTGCCTCTCAGCCAGAGAGCCACTTTAGCATCATTGTCAACCTCTGACCCCTCCCTCTCTCTCTGCTTACCAACGCACAAAGGATCAGTTTGTCCCTTATTGCTCTTCAACCGGCCTGTAAATAGGGGGTCTTTTGTTTACAGCTGGAAAACTGTCAAATCGACTAGTGCATTGTAAATGTCATATTGTTCTCAGGCGACACTAACACCTACTCGTTAGTTGTCCCCTGACACATGTGTTTTAGACTCCCAGCTATTGTAACTTCCTTCGCTGCTCCAAGTATTGTATAAGGTACGCAGTTTTCCTCTGTCCTGTAATATTGAGGTTGTACTCATGACGCGATTTTTGAAAATGTTTCTCAAATGTTCATCGACCCTAAAACTGGATTTCGATCCGACGTATAGTAACGGAACTATTTCGAATTTTCGATAATTTGAACTATACAATCATTCATGTTAAACTATTGATTCTCTACAATTGTTCTTCTATGCATTGTTTTCGTAACTCTAGTATTAAACGTGTTTTCTTTCCTTTCTGCCTTCGGTAGCCCCCCTCCCCTCTTTTTACTCATCTGTTTCAGCAGGTTTTCCTTGAAGGAAATCAGCTATTGAAGTCGTACTCATGACGCGATTTTCGAATTTTTCTTCAAATGTCCATATATATATATATATATATATATATATATATATATATATATATATATATATATAGATTTCTGTTACCGGTCTAGCGGTCGCAATTTTCTTTTAATCGTTACCAAACTCGATACTTAATGTAAAAAGAAAGACAAGGAAGAGGGGGGGGGGTTAGAGGGAAGGAATTTTGAAAATTCAAAATATCACCGTTACTATACGTCGGATCGAAACAATCTTATTTCAAATTCAATTTACTATGCATTTTGATCTATACATATTTTCCTTATAATTGGTATTAACCGAGATATTTGGATTTTATAGTTTTCCGCTTTCATTCAACTCCCCACTCCTACAAGTGTCATATTGATAATAAGCTTTTATATCATGAACTACTTCATTACAAGGTTAAATTCCGAATGTTGTTTTCAGCAAACCTTCATTATAAAAGATACAAACAAATACGTTTTGATGCCCCCTCCCCCTTCTTTTGTTCCTGGATTACTAAAATTTGAATGATTGCAATAATAATTATTCTGATTCATTACAAATTACAGCACTAGCTTGAGTAAATTGTTTTCAATAAAATGAATAATATATTCAGATATATTTCAATAATTGTTTTTCTTTCCAATCTATCTATCTATTCAGCGCTACGAGGTTGGCTGGCCTGTTTGTTTATAATTCGACCGCTTTCCGTTGTAGACATTATTAAATTGTAATGAGACTGAAGGATTTACCATTACCGTTTGTATTTATTCACTTTGCATTCACAGTAGTGTTACCAATATGTAGAGTTAGCTATTGTGTTATCTTCCCGTGGGAAATCTGCTTAGTTTACGCAGACCCTGCTTTTTTTTTTTAATAGTTCAGTAGTTTTTGTATTCAGCAATCCCCTCGTATTTCCCTTGACTCAAGTATGTACAATAGAATCTTTCTGACAGACAACCTTGACAGAACGCATTCAGGCAGTCATTGGCAAGATATATGTTGTTGGCAGACAGTACAGTCTCCTCTGGCAACTTATAATCACCGTTCCCAAATAATGTAAATGTTCTCCCTTTAAACATAACTAATTATAAACTGTCTCAATAATAAGTCGACAAAATTCATGTCGCCTGATAAAAATGATATCAACAGCTCTATCTCTCTGGCATCGTAAGTACTCATGGAAATTCCACAACTTTGGGAAGGGCTTTGTACGATAAGACCCTGAATGTGAAATGACTGATAAGTGATAACAAAATGAATGGCATAATAGAGTCATTATGCATTCATGGAACACAAAATTCATTCTGAACGAAAGATAGCAATCATGGTTTCAAATTTCTCTTACTTCGTTGTCTTATTAATCTGTAGAAATACAGTTCAAAGGTTTGTCTAATATTCTATTATTCTATAATATGGGTTGTATTATTAAAAATATGCCTCAAAGAATTTAGCATTACATTCTAATGTCTAGTCGGAAATATCATGGAAATTAACCCATTCGCCCACACAAAAGTACAAAAAACATGTCAATAACATGACGCTGATTTGTTAGGAATAACCCAAATATTTCAAGTAACTTGTACAAAATTAGGTATTTTCATTTTTTTTTCTATTCGTATAAGGATAATCTAAATTGATTTGGAGTTATCGTTGTTTAGATATTATTATTATATAAAAGAAAATGGACCTCTCTTCTAGAATTTCAAGATTAAATAACGGAAGGTCATTAGATGAAAAAATGCATGAAAATCTTTCACTTCAATAAACTTAAATCTTCCTTTGTCTTATTACTCTACATGTTTCGTATACCTATACCGCTTCTTCAAGAGCAGTACACGTTTTATAAAAGCCAATCACGCAGGAAGTTTCCTACATTTCCATAATGAGTGACTTAATTGATATTTGAAAAATGACAGTAATTAGAAAGTATAATAAAAGGTTAAATAGCATTACGAGTTTCAGTGTCAGGCCATTAAAAGCGAAACACTTTTCTCAGTTTTAACTGTGCCCAAACGAGAATCAATACTCCTTCATGTATTGTGACCAGTTCTGTCATTACTCTTACGAATGTTAGTTGCCGTCGTATGTGTTGACTTCAATAATTTGAAGATATATTGGATAAAGAGAAATGAGCAGTACATCAGTTAAGGATTCCATACAAGAAAAAATCTTTTTCAATCCCGGATAATATTCAAAACTTTATTTTGCTGAGGCTGCTACGCTTGGACGAATGAAGCCAGTCCTGGTTAATAAGGAAGTTTGCAATTTCGTTCTCAAGAGAACGTGAGCAATGGTTGGAGCTCTTTAGTCGTTGGTGGACAAGATTTACCTACTACTCATCGGTGGGTCTTGTATTGTCAATACTCATTGATGAAGTCTCAATATAAGTGTTTGATACACATGAAATATAGATGGTGGATGCTGTTGTTATTTCCAACGCATTGATCTATGTTTGAAAATAGTACAGTGTACAATGTGAAGGATAAATCTATGAGATAGACAGAAACAATAACCAGGCGTATTAGGCGTAAAGATAGAGCTTATAGGTTAAAATGATATTGAGTTAACAGGGTTGACAATAATTTTGACCTATCTTTGATCAGTTATACCTCCACAATAAGTCAAAGAAGGCAGCCAAACTGACAGCCTACAAATGCTTCTATGGTCTTTGCCAATCGTGCTCTGTTTGGTCAAAGATTTTTCATTTCATGAATTCTTTAACCATCTGAATTGAACCTAGCCACATTATTATATATAGTTCAATTTGCTGTGCCATTTCCGATTAGCTCAAGCTTATTCCTTATGACCTCTTATTTTTTAAGTATACGCCAAAATTTCAATGGAGTATTCATTATTACACGTCGACGAGACACGCTAAAAATTGAAGCTGTAGTCAAGAATTTATGGGGCGCCAACCCCAGGGAGTACTATCCCTTTCCCGCCAAAATCACACATAACAGAGAATGTAAAACATTCTATGAAACATTATGAATACCAAGTTTATTCTTCGGGCATGCAATCAAATATTTATAAGAATGGTTATTAAATACATGAAATAGGCATATTTGATGTGTTTGGTGCCGCCTTTTGTGAATAGAAATTGAGAATATTACTTAGTTTATAATAAAAAAATGCTATCCACTAATATGATATATGTGGCCAATAATGTTTTGAACTAAGCAAATTTCCCATGTGAAGTAACAATAGAGAATCTGACAGACAAACAATTACCATAGTGATTAATACAGAACGGCAATGTAAAATCTTAAGTTAATTAACAATAAATTTCCCAACTGAACAGCTTGTATTGAGTAATATTTACACTCATTATTCAGGCTAAATATTTACCTAGTCCAAGAATGGTTCTAACGAATGGGGGGGGGCGGATATTATCATGATTATGATTAAATATTGCATAACGATCTCAACAGTAAAACGGGTTGATCAGGATAAGGTTATTTTCTTTTTTAATCATCAGGGCTAAAAAAGCCTCAATAAGTTCGCTTTCTTTACGGCAATGACCGATCTAAGACCTAACTATACCGGAGACGGGGAAGTTCATAAAAATATTGTGCAAATATCCTTGCCGTTAATCATTCAAATGATTTCCGAGCGAGGCTGGTGTATATAACAATAGTGTTATAGTAAATTTAATTTGCAATAAGATTTGTTGTCTTTCATCAATATTCGATCCGAGATATTTGGGGTTTTTTAGTTATTCGAATTCTTCAGTAAAATACACTCACTCGTGCCCATGGTCATATTAATATACAGCCGTAACGAACTTACTTCTTCTTTTTACATAAAACGCTTAAATACCGAGTTTTTTCATGGACGATTAAACAAATTTTAAGGGAAAACCGCTAGAGTGTTAATACAGACAAATGATGAGCTCATATATTCATGATTTATATAACGTCCTTATAGCTCGAAAATGATTGCTAGATATATATATATATATATACCCGGCTTCGAACCCGGACCTCATTTGAGGTCATCTCTGGTGGATAGATTTTTTAGCAGGCTTGACATTTGAAGAAATTTTTCGAAAATTTACCCGTCATGTTTAGTACGACCGTCGTTGCCGTGATTTCCCTAATAATAGAAATCTGTTCGAAATGCTTCACTGTCTTCGACATTTTTATATTTCCCGTTTTGATACAACGAAATATGGGATTGAATTTTTAGTAACCTCCCTAAAAACCCCCCTCCAGACAAACTTAACAATTTTTAATATAACTTATCAATTATGGAAGAAAGCTGTAAAAAATTGACATACCGAGCTTAGCATAAGTTCGGTTCAGCGTTAGTGCCCAATACATTGTTGGCTCCCGTTAAATTTTTAACGGCTATAATCATTTATACTTAGGTATACGACAAAAGTGTATATAACAAAGGTTCTTAATAACAATCCATTTTATTATGTTTATATTTGCGGAAAAACCAATAGGAAAACGAAATATCGATATTTTTAATTTCAGGCTTCCCTTATAACCCCCACTTGCCGTCCAGAAAAATGTTTTTTCCTTTTATAATGAAGGCCTCACTGCTAATACACATACCGAAGTTTTTATTTAAGTTCGGTTGAGTCTTTCTTTACTCCCGCTATAATATTCAGCGTATAACGCTTTTTAAACTTCGGTATACGACAAAAGCTGTATATAAATATTGTGCACATTGCCTAAATAACAAAATAAACAACTTCTGACTCTATGTGCATATTCCCTAGCGAAAAACCAATAGAAAACGAAATTTAGCTATGTTTTAATTTCAGTATTATATACCCCCACTCCTGTTGTCTCATGAATATTAATATAGCCTAATCGAGATATTTGGGGTTTTTAGTTTTCAGTCTTCAGTAAACACTCACTCGTGCTCATGTCATATTAATATAAAAGCTGTAACAAACAAACAAACAAACAAAACATACACGAAAGAAACTTAAATACGAAATTATTCTTTTCAATGTGAAACAAAAGTTATACGTGAAATTTCGCGAAAAACATCAATGTACACAGCGTGATGAGGTTACAATTTTTATATATATATATATATTTTATATATATTATATATATATATAATATATATATTATATATATAGATTCGTAGGGAGGAGGTGTTTAAAGAGGGGGAATTTGAAAATTCAATATATCTCTGTAATTATGAATCAATCTTATAAAACTATTGATGCTCTATAACCGTTCTTCTATACATTTTCTCTTATGTCAAATATTAAGCGAGTTATTAGTACTTTCTTGTTTTCAACCTTCAGTAAACCCCCACTACTCCTCATTTTGACTTAGAAATAGAAAATATAAGGTAAGAAGATATTACTAGTGTGTCTTAAAACCACTATGTGGGAAATCTGCTTAGATTAAGCAGCTCCTGGCGTTTTATTTATCATCTCCTGGTACATCCTCTACAGCTGATTTCCCTCAGAGAAAATCTGCTGAAAGTAGCATTACCTAAATACACTATTTATTAAAGCTGATAGTATTTTCAGATTTTCAATTCCATATTCATTGCCTTTTGACAAAATAATATCAATGATATCTCTATGTATAAACCACATTTGTAGCAATTTATACTATGTGTACACCTTATTTTTGTTCAAGTAAATTTATAGCGTGAGAGAGATTGCTCCCCTTTACAGCTGGTTGTGTGACTGCCGAACTAATGGTGGAATAAACCATGAGTCACACTAAAAGACAGCATTGAGAGAAATGGCTGAATAGAGAGGCATTCTTATCCTAAAATGGGGGCTCTTATGACAAGTATGGAGTCTGAAAGGAGTATAAACAGGATGAGTCACACATTTCGGGAAGGAAGAAGACACTGTTGAAATTTATTTAGTCACATGCATTAGTCTACAATCGGGAATATGGAAAGCTGACAAGGTTAATTCAATATTTTGATTAAAAAATGAGACAATGCTGTTCTCGATTGCACAAAGTGGTTTAATTATGTATAGACCAACCGAAACAGAGTATGAAGTGATCGCCTATGAGTCAAAATGTCTTAGTACCGTATATCTTCACAGCTTAGAAGAGAAGGCTTAAAATAAGTGCAGACTACTGAAGGGATGGATTTCTAATGGTTATAGCCTCGAATTAAGTCTAAGATTCACCATATCACAGCTAGGCCTCAATGTGCACAATGGAAAAGCTGTTGGTTGCCACCCCTCACTCTTATAATTGCGATCAAAGTAATTTTTATAATCAGCTACGTAGGTGGCGGTTAAATACATTTCCAAATTTATCAAGTTAACTAAGTAATAACGCCCGTCACACAGAAGAAAGTCTGAATAACTTGCTTAATACTTAAGCTAACAAAAATAGGAGTCTCAACAGAAAATTAATGATTCGATTTAAACGCTAGGTTTATGCATGTTGATATATATAGATATATATATATATATATATATATATATATATATATACGAGTATATATAATGGAACTTTACTAAATTCGTGAATATAACACACACACACACCGGTGTTTATAATTTTAATTTTTGACTGTGGGTTCTTGGATATATTATAACTTATTAAATCTCTTTTATTGATTTGTTTGTTTAAAAATAATATAATTCGGGACATTCATTATTTATGTATGTGAATTAAATTTAATTATAGATTACCTCTAATTAGTTTATAGGCCCTAGCTAGTTTTAGATTTGATTGTTGTTGACAAATTACCAAGTTGGGTAAGGCTTATAATCATAAGTTTTTATTCTCCTGCTAGGTTTCTAGTTTTATATTAAAAATGTTACAGAAACTATGAATGCCTTAGGTATGAGTACATAACAATTGAAGGGTTTGCTGCAAAAAGGAGGTAGCTCCAATTTTTCTAGTTTTTGGGAAACCAAAAAAAAACGTTTAAAAAATTCAAATTTTAAGTTATGTAAAAATATTGTTGTTGCTTATAAAAATATTGTGTTTACATATTAGAACAGAATTTTCATTCAAAAAATATCATCCAAATGTTGCTGGTACGTGGATGATCCTTGGAGC
The DNA here is from genome assembly GCA_019009955.1 of Riptortus pedestris. Classification (NCBI taxonomy): domain Eukaryota; kingdom Metazoa; phylum Arthropoda; class Insecta; order Hemiptera; family Alydidae; genus Riptortus; species Riptortus pedestris. The sequence continues at coordinate 129,965,765 of CM032231.1, read as the reverse complement.
TACCTCTTTTTTGCCCAAAAGAATGGAATATATGGAATGTTATGTCTTGAAAAAAGGTGTAAAAATAAATAGAATGTACTATTATTATGTATTTTTTATTCAAAGAAAACTGAAAATAAAGTACAGCAAGGTTATTGGTTTTACAAACAGAAAATAACATCATTATAACGAATAACATAAAATACGAAAATAACATCATTATAAAGAAAATAACATCATAACGATTGAAGCTGCATCCTTTTTGTACCAAATGAAAAAGGCTTTTTTTTGGCACAAGAAGTGTTTATAACTCCCAACAGCTATGGGATGGAGCTACCTCCTTTTTGCAGCAAACCCTTCAATTACTAATTTAAATTTACCTTTAGTTTGAGCATTATAAAGCCCAGGAGGGTTTTTTTTTTATTTTTAAATGTTTTCTATACTGAATAACACCCTGCCGTGGCCATTAATGATAAACCATGCTATATAAGTAACTTTTTTTCTTCTTTTTGTAAACAGCATCAAATTAAATTACAATATTTATATTTTTAAAAATAAGTAAAATACAAATATAATAAAGAAGCAAATGAAATTAACTAATATGTAACTGGAAATAATAATAATGAAATATGAAAAATAAATAATAGTGAAATAGAAATAATAAATTTGATATTTAGGCGCAGTTTAAACTGGTTTAGGCATCAGTTCATCTGAACTTTAAGGTCACAAAGTCATAGTTGTGTCAAACAATAATTGCAATTTAGTGGGGTGAAACGTTTTCTTTAAAAAAGTAAACAGTATTGATGGAACTTGAATATCTTATTTATTGCCTAAACTACTTTTATTGGTCTCAGTAAGGATAATGTGTAAGTACAATTTTAAAGTAAAAGTTTTATTGGCATAACTGATTTTGGACAAGCTTTCATGTATTGGTTCTAAGGAGCGTTATTCTGAGATTAAGTCAGCATCTTATAGATGGAAGTGTATTTTAGAAGAGCGTGTCTAGGTTGTTAGATCTATTTCTGTCCAGCAGGCCTCCCATGTGTAGGGCAGCCAACAGGATGTGAACCCGTTCGGATCAGGTATTGCCGTATTGCATTCATCCCTCAGGTTGGCTACACTGTAAAATGGCCCATATGTTTGGAAGTCTTGACAGGTGTAATATTTACGGGAGAAATATATTTAACTTCGTCAGATAATGTGTATGTTATTTAAAACCCCAAATAATAATTTCTTATTTATACATAGTCTTTCTAGAAATGATTATACTGGGCCTGAAAAAGAAAATAATAACTTGTTTTCAAGACCCTTCACCATTTCTGCTGATTCTTATATAAAATGACCAAATATGAACCCCCTTTTCCCCATCACCCACCGTGTATTTTTATTTCGGAGGGGGAGCCTCCCCCTCCCCCCCCCTGTGTAAGCCATTGTGTGGTCAATTAGAGGGTTGAAAAGGATTATTTTAACCTTTACATTTCGGGCTATATTGGTGAAAATGTCTGAAATACGTATATATGTCACAAAGAGGAAGATTTTCAGGGAATGGGGCAGGTTGTCCTCTTAAATTGTATAATATCATTAAAAGTGATCGATTTTTTAATTGTTTATCACTTCTTTTCCACATATTTCAACTTCCAGTCTCTCTCAAACTCCCACAAAATCGCCATATATTAATAATATATAGTGACAATAATATCAACAATAACAAAAATATATAACAACTGCTAGAAAGATAATTATTTGTTTTACGCTGGTAGTCGTAATACCTCACTCGGTGAGTTTTCACCGGCGTTTTCATGTTTTGACCAGAAGTTTTTTGACGAGTTGAAACATACGAGTCGTACTCATGACGAGATTTTCGACAAATTTCTTCAAATGTCCATCGATCATACCCAGGAGATGACGAAAATGAGGTCCGTTCAAAACTATATATATATATATATATATATATATATATATATTTATATATATGTATATATATATTTGTCTGTTCACACTCTAGCCTCTAGTCACCAAACTCGGTATTTAATCGTTTTATGTAAAAAGAAAGATCAAGTTCGTTAATGGCTGAAATTGGACCAGTGGGAGGGGGGGGGGTTAGTGGGGGGATTTCAAAATATCCCCGTTACTATACGTTGGATCGAAAAATTGTATGGAACCAATCGTTTTTCAAATTAAATATTCTATAAATATTGTTATATACATGTATTCTCTATCTTGAATATTAACCGAGATATTTGCATTTTTTATAAGTGTAACAGACTAGCTATGATCGCTTCTAATCGTTTCCGCCGAAAGCTAGTTCAGCCGTATCCGTAATTGTTCGGCACTCGTATGGAGATTTCTCTATTGTATAAGGAAGGAAATCTGCTTAGTTTACACAGCCCCTGCGTGACGGACTTTTCAGCTTATCATATTATCTTAACCGATATCTCTCATAATTACCTATTTCTACCGATTATAAGGTGAACCTTCATAAAAAAAACAAAACAAAGTTTAGTAAAGATCCCGAAAAATCAATCATTTTTAATAATTTACTTTAATAACAAGAGAAATCTGCGTAAAAACATAGTCTTAAGAAAATCGTAAATTTCAGATTGCAAGCTCTATCATCAGTGCTCTATTACGGGGTCATCTTTCTTTGAGGCAAATCAGGCGTCAGTTTCGGTCTCCTGACAGTTATATGTATGCATACAACTTCGAATGGATAGATCCAAGGACACAGTATTTAAAATCTCATCAAGTGTTCAACCTTTAAAACTTAATTTCCCTAAAGGGAAGTTGGCTTACTATTTCAGTTGAAGTATCCCACCCTTACAACTGCCATCTTATAGACACGAATTTGTCAAACGGCTGTCATGTAAACAGTACCATCTCTCTCACTCACTCCTTCAACAACACTGCTGTGACAAACAGCCTTCCTGGGTTGGCAGATCAGCTGTTACCGAGTAGAAACGTGACCATGACACGTCTTGCTTTCTGGCCACAAATCACATGGTGTACCTGCCAGGTTCATCTCTGCTGACACCTCTTGGTCAATGTCCTTTCCGTGTGGAGTCCTATTTATTTATTTGTTTAACCTTGCCTATGTAATGACGATTAATAGTACAGTTGAGTAAAAGCAACACAAGTGGAATCTTAATCAATGCTTAATTTCAGTTGGGCAATAGAAGTAAAAGTCCATCACGCAGGAGGTGCGTGAGCTAAGCAGATATCCCACGTGCTGGAATGACGCACTCCACTGATCTCATCTCACCATTGGCCTTGGATGGACCTACCTCTTGGAGCAGGAGTAAACTATGAGTATTGAAATTAAATATTGTTACGTTTTGTTACCAAAACCAGTAATAAACGTTGTTAATAAGATTTCTTTTGGATTGCAAAATTAAATACTCGCAAGTTTCACAGTTTTTATCACTGCACAATTTATTTCACAATGCACAATACACTTGGTAATTAATCTTAATTACTACTCACAGTACACACTGATAGCGTCACTGTTCTTCAGGTTACACAGTCCAATAATTCACTCACGGTCACTGAAGTACACCAAAAGACGGCACTGCACTGTCCTCTACTTCGCGGCACTGCACTGTCCTCTACTTCGCGGCACTGCACTGTCCTTTACTTCGCGGCACTGCACTGTCTTAAACACGGCACTAAACTGTTACTTACAGTCACGGCACATCACTGTTCTTCTTATAAAAACACTTTACCGCACTGCACTAAGTCGCGCTGTAGCACCGAACGCACATATGAGCACTTGAGAAGAAAACTGACTCGCTCGCGGCTGGCCGGTTCTTTATATAGGTCGTCGGCATACATCAAAGGGGAATTGTCTGGACTCTTCGACATCTGGACTGGAAGCGTCTAGTAGGAGCTAGACCCTCTGTTGGCTTCTTTGATGTACATCGCACTTCCCAAATACACGACTCTCTCTGCTAATCCTTATGTATTTAATTTTCGCAACAATATGATGTGGTCAGAATACGTTTTACTGTTTATAGAGCAGTATTATAAATAAAAGATATTATTTTGCAATTAGAGAGAATAATAGAGGTATTAGAATGGTTAACAAGTTTAAATCAATTAATTGTATACAGTTTATTAAAAAAGAAACCTGGATTTTACCTCTTAAGCAGTTTTAAATATATTAGAAATTAAAAAAGCCATTGATTTTATTTCAGATTATTTTAATTTACATCTTAAGAGTAAATTATAAAAAAAAAATTACTTTTGTTACTGTTGTGCCTTTGGTCAATAATCGCTTTTAATGATTTTTAATTTGCCAACTATTCTTTGTATTTTTATAAGTCCACTTAACTAACATTTAGCATGGAACAATTGGAAGCCTTGGATTGGTGCAACTCCAAAAATCATATTTTAATATTTAAATTGCAAAAGAAAGCAATAAGCAATTTTATAGCTCTCTTTACAACAGAGACTCCATTTTTAAAAGAGTCAAAAATTATGACTTTTCCCCTCAATGACAATATTGTTTGTGAAACAAAACATGAACTTGTTGAACGAAAATAGTATAACTCATAATAAAAAATAAAAAAAGATACAAGAATATGTTTCAAGCCCCCAAGCACATAAATAAATATTCCGAGAAAAGCGTATCATTTTCAGAACTAAACCTCTTTAATGCTCTACCAGAATGTATCAAATCTACAAAAAATACTCTTTGTTAAAAATAAATCAATAAATGTGACTGATGTTTTTATACACAAGTTGGATAATTTCAAAAATGTTCAATTACGAAATAAACTACTAAATATTTTTCATAAATATAGGTCTGAAATGATTTGTGATCAGGTTCATTGTCTCTATAAGGTGGGAGGAGTTTCTCTTCATTTATAAAGCTTGTCATTCTTAAATAAATTTGCATGTCAACAAATAAAAAAAATATATGCTTTTGAGTTGTAAAAACATTGTATATATTTAGAGTTGTATTAAGATTTTTTATGAAACTAATTTTTTGTATATATATATATATATATATATATATATATATATATATATATATATAGATAATTATTTAAATTGATGAATTTTATTCTATGTTTTCTTAGGATTTGACCTAATTTTTTAACGAATGTATTACATAAATATAAATGTGATTCAATAATTTGAAAAGAATTTAATTGTCATAATAGTAAAAAAATTGTTTATAGAAAATTAACCTATTTGACGTATCCAATTATGTTGTGATAACATTTAATGAAAATAAACACATTTTATTTCAAGAATGGAACTTGGCTTCATTTGTTGTAGCAGCCCTCTTCTCGCCAGAAATGGATTATTTGCCTTTTATATAATAGAGTATTGTTACACTTAATAAAATAAAATAAAATATGAAGTATAAACTCATCAATTAATGATGGGGTTAACATTTCCATTTATCCAAATTCTCTTGAGAATTTAATTGCTGTCGTAGTATGATATCTGAGGACGATAGCTAAGGTCTAGTTAGGAAGATAAATAGTTATTATTATATTTAATTAATATGGTTTATTTTAAGCAACGTAAAGCTAAATATATCCGAGCAGTGTAATCATGAAAAGTTGGAAACGCGTTCAACCCAACGAAAAGAATATTCGGTAGTCAAGCTGAGGGTAAGATTTATTAAAATATATTTGCTTATTGTTAATGTGGGATGAGTAAAAGTCAACGTTTACTTTGGGCAGATAACAAAAAAAGAAAAAAAAAAAAAAAAAAGAAAAATACAATGACTCTCTTCATATTGAAAATACGAAAAAAAAATGTATAGAATTACATTTATAGAAAATTAAAGTAAAAATAGTAGTATTTTTAAATTAAAAGGTTTCATTGAAAAAAAAAAAAAAAGTCCGTCACACAGGGGCTGCATTGACTAAGCAGATTACCCACGTGCGTTACGTATTTGCATTTATCTCAAAGCGTAATAGTTCAATGATAACAATATTTGGTATTTAGGCTTCGAACAAAGTGTTTCATTATAGGATATTGTTAATATGAGATCAGTAGGAGTGGGGGTTTACTGAAAGCCAAAAACTAAACAATACAAATATCTCGGTTAATAATCAAGATAGTGAAATAATGTACATAACAGCATTTATAGAAAATTACATTTGCGATAAGATTGGTTCTATACAATCTTTCGATCCGACGCTTAGTAACGGAGATATTAAGATTTTTCGAAATTCTCTCATTCTGACCCTCCCTTCCTCCTTCTCCGATTTCAGCCGTTAACGAACTTGATCTTTCTTTTTACATGAAACGACTGTATACCAAGTTTGGTAACGATAAGACAAAAATTACGACCGCTAGAGCGGTAACAGACAAATATATATGTAATTTTGAACGAACCTCATTTTCGTCATCTCCTAGATTGGATCGGAAAATCGCGTCGTGAGTAGGACCTGATTTAAGCCTTAAGCGAAATCTGCTAAAACATATCAAAATTTTGAAGACAATGAACTAGAAAATACGCCATTCTCCTCATTTATCTAGGGCATTGTTCAGACAAATAAATAAAATCGTGGGGCGTGTGAAATCACTATCAATAGTCAACCATTCATATGATTATGAATGCAATTGAAGTATTTTTTCAGGTTATGTTACGCTCATCATATAAATGGTTGACTGTTGAATGAAACTTCTCACGCCGCACGATTTTATTTATTTGTCTGAACAATGCCTTAGATTGACGAAAGAAGGTGTGTGATGACTGGTATCTAGGATTGTAGTATAATTTTTAGTACGTTTTTTTCATAATTTGATATCTGTATTTTTTTTTTTTTTCAATAAAATCGTTTAACTTAAATATTGTTTTTACTTATTTTACTTTTTAGTTTTTAGTTTTAATTTCTCATTCTATTCAGTTCGTTTAGTACACGTTTATTGGGAACTAATGTCTGAACCGAACTAAACAAAACGTGGGTTTCTGGATTAGTATTAACTCTTTCATGATTATAACCTATATTAAAATATAGGGTTGACCAAGAGTGGGTGTTGTAGGGGAAACATTATATGGAAAATTTCGTTTCCTATTAGTTTTTCGGCAACATGCACACAATAAAAGGTGTTTATTTTGTTATTTATAGTAATGTTTGTTATATACACTTTTGGAGTATAACGAAGAATAAACGGAATATAGGCTAAAAAGTACAGCAGGAGTCAACAATTTTATTAGTACTCCAACTATACACATATCAAATACCCATCACATATGCATACTCACACCTTCTGAAAGTATACCACAATACACGCATTCATATATATATATATATATATATATATATATATATATATATATATATATATAAACTATAACCTCTGTCTGTACATAGATTTTTTGCGCGAAATTTCACGATAACTTTTCGTTTCACAAGTCATAGACACTATAACTGCATTTTGTTTCTTTCGTGTATGTTTGTTTGTTTGTTTGTTTGTTGTTACCTTTTCACGCATAAACGGCTGAACCGAATTTTATAAACATGGTATGTATATTACTACTAACCCAACTTAGACTTTAGGCTATATTAATGTCCTCTGAGACGAACAGGAGTGGGGTTATAAGGGAAGCCTGAAATTAAAAATAGCGATATTTCCATTCCTATTGGTTTTTCGGCAAATATAAACATAACAAAAGTTGTTTATTTTGTTATTTAGAGTAACTTTTGTTATATACACTTTTTTTTTGTATACTGAATTATAAACGAGATATGCGCAAAAAACCTATAACGAATGTGAACAATTTTATTTGAGACGAAAGACCCAACCGAAATGAATAAAATTCGGTATGTGTAATAGCACTAACGCTTTCATTATAATAAGCCATACTAACATTTCTAGGAACGGGCAGGAGTGGGGGTTGTAAGGGAGGCCTGAATTTAAAAATAGCTTTATTTCGTTTTCTATTTTTTTTTCTGCAAATATGAACATGATAAAAGTTGTTTATTTTGTTATTTAGAGTAACTTTTGTGATATTCGTTTTTGTCTTTTAACAAAGTATAAACGAGATATACACTATAAACTAAACCGGGAGTCAACTATTTCATTTGGCGCTAACGATTAAACCGAACTTAAAAAACTCGCTATGTCAATTAGCATTAATTCTTCCATGATTATAAGCTATATTAAAATTTTTAGATTAGAACGGAGAGTGGGGGTTATAAGGGAGGCCTGAAACAAAAATTGGCGGTATTTCATTGTCTATTTGTTTTTTGACAAAGGTGCACATAACAAAATTTCTTTACTTTGTTATTTAGAGTAACTTTTGTTTTATACATTCTTTTGGAAACAGTGTATTAAGCAAGTAATTTGGTTAGAAATATTGATATGCTCAACAATTCTTTCCATCATGAACTCCCAGGTACCTCACCTGGAAAAGTTAATTGAAATTTATGTTAATATTTTGTCCTTAATAATTCAAATCTATGCACAGGAGACGGGAAATATGATAATATGGAGGACAGTGAAGTCTTACATAAAAAATTAATTTTATTATTAACAAATGCCAACAACGGGTATTAAGCCTAAACACTGGGACGGGTAAATGTCAAAATATTGTGCAAAGTAAAGCCGTGCCAAAAAAAATACCATCACCATTCAGACTCAAATCAATTCCCGGGCGAAGCCGGGTATCTGAGCTAGTATATATATATAGTATGTATTCAATCAGGCATATGGAAATAATACATTTTTTGAAAAACACTTCATGAGATGAACGTCAATAGTTGATCTCTTAATGGAAATCTACCGAAAAAGACGAATCGTCACAAGATGTTTATCAACATAAGTTTGCCCCCTTGACGCTAAGCAGATCGGCGGATCAAAGCGGGAGCTGACGGTGTTTGACGGAGTTCGGCGTCGCTCTAAAGATAGCCCCGGAGAAAACCACTTATTCCGAAGGGAACCCCACTGCTAGTCATCCCCGGCGACTCGGAGCACACAACCTGGAACGCCGAAACTATAGTAGTGTGATTATCTAGTGAAACAGTGCCAAGTTCTACCTTGCTAATGGCTTTCAGTGTGCCGACGGAAGGCCATTAGAGAAAATGAACTCATCCGACAGTTGCTGTTAACAGTTTATCCTAACATTTATGTTCAGTCGTAAACACAAGCAAAGGTAAGATTGGACAATTGGAGTTATCTGTATTTCCCCCTTTTGAATCTATCCGCCTTAGCGTTATAATCAATAGTCTGTGATAATATTAATCTCAATGTAAACTGAGTTCCATTTTGGGAAGCTCAGGCTGTCATATGTGAGCTGAGGCGTTAACTCTCAATGAACTTGGTAAACCTAGAGCCATGGGTTCGATTCCCACTTTGCCAATAGCTATTTATTTAGTGGTGAACGAATTAAATTAAATCCTTAGCCTCACCCTATCTAGAAATGGGTATATGTAGTTGAATGTAAACAAATAATTGCCAATTTTTTTTTCCTGTCAATTGATGACTAAGCAAGGTCAGAATAACCTATTCTGACAATAACATAAGGAATTATGTTTTTCATGGACAAAAATATTTACCTCTGGTTTTAAAAACGTCAAAAAAAAGAGAAGAATTTTCAATTTTGCAGTGAAACATCTTCTACGTGAAGAATATAAACACAATGACATGTATCATCTAACTGCAACATAATAGTTAACAACCATATCTTTAAAACAAACTAAATCTGTATTACTAGAAAAGAAATATCGTATTAAAAATAAAACTGTCATTTATCTCTTTAACCTGAAAAGAGCCTATTACCATTTTATTTAATTTTGCAGTTGCAGCTCAATAGCATACATATCATTTTTTACAATGCTAATCAATAGATTCCTTCTTGTATATGACTTACTACAAGGTTGTATTACTTTAATAAACCAATAAAATAAAAAAATATAAAGTTGACAATTGATTCTGTGAGGTTCATAAACATTAACATGAATGGCCAGTCAAATCATATTAAAATCAATATTTCCTTTTTGTTACATATATTTTGTTACAATAACTTTGATCTTTGTGCAAAATTCTGCTAGTAGTTTCCATATGCTATATTTATTTCTTGACAGGAATTAAAAAGCATTCTCTTTTTTAACTTTTTCTTTTTTTTTTTTAACGAAAGGACTTAAAATACATATATTTTCATTAAAGATTTTGAATTGTATGGGTTTAACGTCGCTCAACTTTGATCCACAAATACACATATGTATAGACGGTTTTATTTACCTCCCTGTCAACACTGTCCAAACAAATAGTTGTACATTGTGCATCTTAACCATTGTAATTACTAAATACAGATCTTACATTTATAGGGCTTTGTTATCTTGATAAAAACTGTTTGTATAATTCATAATATATGTAAACACACAATACAATTCGATTAAATTAAAGTTACAACTGATTTATGAAGACAACCTTTGACCTGCAGGATTATTTGCCATGTAGGTTTTTCTATTGTTAAAATAGGTTCCAAGAAATTTTAGGGAAACACTGTTTTATATTTCAGATAAGTATGATTTAATTTTAGTTTTAATCACGAACAGGAATGTCATATGATGGAAATAGTCCAACCCTGGCCTACTTTTATTAAAGATAGTCCTCCAGTCATTTTATTTCTTCTATTTTTAATGTAAGTCATTGACATATCACTAGTCAGAGATGAATTCAGTTATTCATCAGTTGACTTCAGTATTTAATTTGGTAAATTGTTTTGCATATCATTTTTTTTATCATTTTTATGGTCTATTTAATTGTTTGTTTTAGTTTTCCGTAATTTTAGAGATTCACTCTTAAAGCCACCTTGTCCTGAAACATATGATTAAATCTAGTTATAGTAAAAAGTCCGTCACGCATGGGCTGCGTAAACTAAGCAGATTTCCCACGCGAAGGTTTACAATAGATAAATATACATACAGGTAACACTACCGTGAATGCTCAGTAAATGTACAATACAAGGCTGAATTGTAAACAAACAGGCAAGCCAACCTCGTAGTGCTGCATAGATAGACAGGAAAGACAAACAATTAATGGAATATATTTGAATATATCATATTAATTTTATTGAAAACATATTTTACTATAGCTAGTGGTGTAATTTGTAATGAATCAGAATCAGTTTTATCTCAATCACTCAAATTTTAGTAATCCAAAAACAAAAGAGGGGGGGGGTCAACAGAACGTTTTTGCATATATCTCACAAAGTAAAAGTTCAATGAAAACAATATTGGGTATTTAGGCTTCAATTAATATCTTTTATTATATAACAGAGAATTATTTATGTAACACAAGTAGAAGTGGGGGTTTACTGAAGGCTGAAAACTGAAAAATGTACATATCTCGGTTAATATTCAAGATAGAGAATAAATGTATAGAACAATATTTATAGCAAATTTAATTTGCAATAAGATTGGTTCTATACATTTTTTGATTCGACGTATGGTAACGGAGATATTTCGAATTTTCGAAAATTCCCCCTCTAAACCCCCCCCCCTCCCACTGGTCCGATTTCAGCGATTAACGAACTTGATCTTCCTTTTTACATAAAATGATTAAATTCCGAGTTTGGTAACGATCAAGCAAAAATTGCGACCGCTAGAGCGTTAACAGACAAATATATATATATATATATATAATTTTGAACGGACCTCATTTTCGTCATCTCCTGGGTAGGATCGATGGACATTTGAAGAAATTTTTCGAAACTCGCGTCATGAGTACGACCTCAATAGCTGATTTTCCTTAAGGGAAATCTGCTAAAACGTCGATATCTTTTCTCCAGTGGTACAATAGGATCAGAAAGCCAGTTCTTTTAATGTGCAGTTTAATGTTTTAGAGTGCAGTTAAATTTTATTGAAAATATATTTATATTGTTTGTTGTAACTATTTATGGGGTGTTGTCGTGCAGTAGTTCTGAAAGGTTAATTTTTAAGTTATTGTCAGTAATTAGTCTGCAGTCTGTGTTTGATAGTTAATTGTGTATTTACACAGTGCACATAAAGGTGGTTCAGTCCTAGTCATGAAGTTTTCGTGCATTATCCGTGAATGATCTGTCTGCATGGAGCAAGTTTGAAGTAGTTTGCCACTCTGTCAGCTTATCATTGCCAGAGATACCGCAATGTCCAGGAATCTAGACTAAAATTCTTTTCGCCTGTCGCCTCTAGCATTCTAGCAGAATTTTGATGACTCCCGGATTGTTTGTTTATTCATTCCAGGCGCTGAGCTCTTGGGATCCGTGCAGATGAACATGAGTTTTACTTACAAAATCCTGCAGCAATATATCGCTGCTGCGGGATAAGCTTAAATACAGGAACCTCTATTACGTCAATGAAAGAACTCCATGTGTGTAGACTATAGGGTCTTATATTCATCCTTATAAAGGGCAATAGTTATCAAGGTACCTACCAAGAAATTCAGCTCGGCCTTTAGTTCGTGATCTACCAAGTGTTTTTTGCAATATTTAAACATGACGGCTTCTTGAAGGTCCATGGGGGATAGACTCTTTGCTAAGTTTGAACAGCCCTTATCTCTGTCAAAATTTTTCTCATTTTGGAAGTCAGAGGAACGGAAGATTTACTGGTATTGAAAACCTCTGGGTATTTAGGTTTAAAAATATTGATGAGACACATGTGTGTTCATGTTGGGGGTGGTTGTAGATTTTAGGAAAGTCTTTGTCCCCAAAAAAACAGCCTACATACGTACAGATGTTATGCCTAAACTGGTTAAAATGAGTTCAGGTGAGGCCAAACCGATAGTACAATTAAACTCAGAAAACCTGAAATTTTAGCGATTACAATACTTCCTTTACTCCGAACTAGGAAGTATAAAACACATTATGTGTATATTTGATTTTTACTTTTTTACCTTATATATTGACAGATTGGTAGGAGCCACTATTATTTCTTCGGCGTTCTTGACGTGGATTCACTAGCAGAAGTGGTACTAGACAAATTGTCAAGTGTTTAATAATGAAATAATTGTCCAAATGAGGCTTCAGAAAAGTATGAAACTGGAAGGGCATATTGAAGTTCTGTCCGAAAGCCAAAAGATTATTGGTTTAAATGTTTCTAGTGACGGTGAAATAGAATTCGTAAATGACTTTAACGTAAGAAATCTGCTTAGCTTACGCATCTTCTGTATTCCCTGATGCAGCAGATTTGAAATGATAAAGAATACTTCTTTAACGGGTCCCAAGAGGATAACAAGAAGCACGCCATAGAAGTTATATTGTTAGGGCATGAATTGACTGGGAATCCCGTTTTTAAATAGCAATCTATTTTTGGGAGATTGACTTCAAACAAACATCTAAGAATGTTCTGACTAATAGTTCCAGATTTTTTTTATTATTGTTTGGTATGACAACAATAATGCATGGACTCCGTAAAACAATCATTCATTGCGCACTCATTGTAACTATTTATCATTATTGTTAATAAAAGTTCGTCACGCAGGAGCTGCATTAAATAAGCAGATTTCCCACGCGCGTTACGTATTTGCATTTAACTCAAAACGAAAAAGTTCAATGAGAACAATATTTGGAATTTAAGCTTCAAATAATGTGCTTAATAATATGACACCTTTCTGTCAATATGACATGAGTAGGAGTGGGGTTTACTGAAGACCGAAAACTAAAAAGTCCGTCACGCAGGGGCTGCGTAAACTAAGCAGATTTCCCACGCGAAGTCTTACAATAGAGAAATATCACGAGAGCCGAACAGTTAAGAAAACGGCCGACCTAGCTTTTGGCGGGAAACTCACTATCATCCGTTATCCGCCCCGATTTCATAAAAATGCAAATATCTCGGTTAATATTCAAGATAGAGAATAAATGTTTATAACAATATTTATAGTAAATTTAATTTGCAATAAGATTGATTCTATACAGTTTTTCGATCCGACGTATAGTAACGGAAATATTTTGAATTTTAGAAAATCCTCCTGGTCCGATTTCAGCCATTAACGAACTTGATCTTTCTTTTTACATAAAATGACTAAATATCGAGTTTGGTAACGATCAAACAAAAATGCGACCGCTAGGGGCGGCTAACGGAGGTGACTTTCCCGCCAAAAGCTAGTTCGGCCGTTTCCTTAACTGTTCGGCTCTCGTGAAATTTCTCTATTGTAAAACTTCACATGGGGAATCTGCTTAGTTTACGCAGTCCCTGCGTGGAGGACTTTTGAGTACATGGAGTGACATTCTCCTTCCCTGTAAATACACATGTTGACTTACATTTGTGTCATCAGGTCAAATTGACAACCTTTCAAAGCCTCCACTGGTGCTTATCAATCTCTTATCGACAGTCCTGTCGCTCGAGTCAAACGAGCCGTGTCGGAGAGCAATGCCAAAAAGTCGAGCGAGGTACCAGGTGTTATTTTGACGCCGACACCGGGGAATTGACTCACAGGAATCACCGTTTGCCAGGAGCGTCTTGCTTCTCCCAGTCGCGTCCGTAGCTTCCACTAGTCAATATCTCCCCAGGATCAAGATGAGGCCTGTAGGACCCGATAGGAGTTTACACCTGGCTGAGCAAGACAAGGTACTTTTCGTTTCATAAATATCAACGGACGGAACCACAAAGAAGGATAAGTTAAAAGCATAAACCAAATTTTTAAATTTGAACCCTATGAAATCTCGGAGATAAGTATCTGATGCGGCCAGAATGGTTGATATATACAATTATCTTTTATGGATGAAAACTAAACTAAAAAACTTAAATGAAAGTTGTATACGGCAATAAAAAAGATCTTCACTACTACGTTTTAAATCAAATGTTTCGCCTTCCTGGGCATTAACTGTGCTAAGTTTACAATTAAACTCCTAAGTTAATATAAAACTAAAAAACCTAGCAGAAGAATAAAAACTTATGATTATCAGCGTTAACCAATGTGGTAGGTAGTTTGAGTGAGAAACAAGTATTTGATGACACCAATATGGTTGGAATATAGAAATACTTTTTCCAAAAGGAAATTACTCTTTAATCCTAAATGAAAATGATTTAACTCTTTTACATTACTTCAGCAGCATTGAAGTTTGATGGAAACATAGGCTGGTAGCTAGTGAAGTTTATTATTACATTACCAATAGTTTTTGACATTGAGTTTATATTTGGTATGATGCACACATGGGCTTAACATTCTTGTGTAATTTTGTCCAGAAACGGGAACACAGAAATGCTTTACGTATTATTTCCGAAACAAACAGATGATAAATAATTTAGAATAGATTTATTTATTGTTTGGAGCGTTCGATATAGAAAATATAATCAATAATAACAAAAGACATGAACAAACTGAACAATAATTTTAGGGGGAAGTAAAACAAAACATTACTAATTTATAACTGAAAACGCAACAAAAGTTAGCTAGAAAAAATTAGGAGTAATCATCAAATAATAAAAATAAGTTAATAGATAATACATGAAGGAATAAATAGGGCACAAAATGTAAACATGTCAAAAGAGTAAGTGATAAATATTTATAAGACGGGAACAATAAATAATTTTACTTTGTACACACATTGAAGTAATGAATTACTCAACAATTCCACCCAAAAGCGTTTGAAAATATTAAAAACATTGTACGAAAATATTTTAGCATAAAGTATAATGTAGTGGAAATGAAATACTATATTTTCGAATCAATGAGTATAAGTCTTAAGATGGTGGAGTAATGTGCTTATGTATGGATTACACTTTGTCAATAATTCATGTTGTCATGTGGTATTTGTAAGTTAGAACATTGTTACTGTACGTTATGGTAATTTAAACTTGAACAATACAGTGTTAACAATATAGAAATATGTAGTGTGTGAACAATATAGAAGGTAGAATAGAAGGATGTGTGAATCGACAGAAATTAGTTTTCAGGGTTTGTTTAAATAAGTTGCCTTATTAGATCTGATGCCAAGCAAAACTTACTCTTTACTTCTGAATACTGAAAATTACATTTTTATGTATTAAGTTATTAATTTGAATCTAGCAAAGCTTTATTAAGAACGTAGGTACTATTAACAGATACATCAGGATATATCAATATCTTTTTAAATTTTTCATCTGTAACTTACAAAATAAATAGGTTTTTAAATTAAATTATTTATTAACGTACACGTTTTTGCAACTACGGCTAATTGTGACGGATTGTCTACAGGTTACCACCCATTTCTAGTCAGGGTGGGGCAATTCCTATTGCCCAGGCGGGAATAGAACTTGCCACTCTAGGTTTACCAAGTGGAATTAAAGTCAAAGCTTTAACTCGCATGGCTAACCTGAGCCTTTTTACTCCCCCTGAGTGTTTTTACTCCCTTTTTGAAAACGATGTAATTTACGCGAAATATTAACTACTACCTCCTTCTAATCTTCTAGAAAAGAATATTTTTAGTTAAACCGTGTTCCTAAGTCCTTCCATGTTTATAAATTTAATTTGCGAGAGAGAATATGTAATTTGTCGTTCTTTGCTGAAAAAACACTTTTTTTCTTGATTGAAAGATTTATCGACAATGTTCATCAATAAAATAGATGACGTTTGGTCAAGTATTTATGGAATATTTTTTTTTATCAAACTAAGCAATATAATCCCTATTTTTCTATATACTATTTTCTTTTTATTATATATTTTATTTAATTAATCACTATTAATTAATTTTATATATTCTAATTACTTATATGAAAACGTTGATTTAACAAGGAGTATCAAAAGATTTGAAATGTATTTTTGTTTTAAAGTGCTAATAATAAGGAATTTCTGCTCTATGTATTATCGAAAGTACAAGTGGAGATATTTGAAAAAACATACGTATATTACCTCATTTAAAGGATGCTGAAATGAGAAAGAAAAATGAAACAATAAGGACAAGACAATTTTACATATCTGAGGATTGTACAATATATTTGGACTCATAACAATACAATATGCTATACTATGAGTATAATAACACATGGTTATTGTAAGAATAAAGTCATACATGTATTGTCATAGGCACACATATTCTGAAATCTTGAAATACACTAAAAATCCAGTTATATTTAACAGGTTCACAATATTTAATTTTTAATTGTGCTGAAAAATAACAAATTGCCTGGGTTTGTGGGAAAACAATTTCTAAACATTTCGCTAACACACATTCAACAAGAGACTATTTAATAAACAAATACATTGATAACCTATTTTATAATGCTGTAATTACATGTTACGCACAACATAAGTCATAAACAAGCAAGTTTGATAATTGAATAAGAATATGTTAAAATCGATTGCTTTGGGAAAGTGAAGATATCAAGAATTAGCAGCCCAATAAAAAAAAAAAAAAGTCGTGCAAGTTGGAGGCTGTCCATATTGCTGTCATCATAATTTCCTAGAAAAGACTTGGGCCAAAATATTCTATAAAAGGAGCAGAATTTCATAAATTTTAGCAAAGAGACAACAAAAGGATTCCCAAAACAAATTTAACTGGATATTTTCCCAATTTTCCGCCCTAAAATCCAACTTGTTTTCGAAATTTACAACTTCATATAAATCTTTATTTAATGCTCTAAAAATATAAAAAACAAAAATATACGCAAGTATTTGTAATAGATTGTTCTTTGTTGGTGGATTCTAATAGTGGAAGTAAAATTAATTGGGTATCCCATTATGAACCAGACTTCTAAATTGAGAAGAGAATTCATTGGTATACAAATGATTTCATAAGTACTTCTAAGAATATCCTAAATAATCATGTTTCCTTTAGCACATACTAAGGACTGATAGAATATGCCAATGGAATAGTATAGCAGTAGTAGCAAAAAGTCCGTCACGGAGGAGCTGCGTAAACTAAGCAGATTTCCCTTCTGTTCCAGTCCAACAATAGAAAATCTACATATCGGTAACACAACACCAATGTGCACAAACGGTAATAAGAAATAATTTCTTGACGGGAAGTGTCTGAAGTGAAAAAAAAACAGGTCTGCCAACCTCTTACCGGAAAGAAAAGTCCGTCGCGCAGGGGCTGCGTAAACTAAGCAGATTTCCCATGTGAAGTTTTACAGTAGAGAAATCTGCCTAATAACAACTGTACTAGTAAGAAACCTCTAAACCTATTCACGAGGAACGAATAGTTAAGGAAACGGCCGCCAGAGCTCTCGGCGGAAAGTCCGAACATAGCCGAATCTTGGCGACAACACACAGAATACAAATGCAAATATCTCGGTTAATATTCAAGATACAGAATAAATGTATAGAACAATATTTATAGTAAATTTAATTTGCAATAAGATTGGTACTATAAAATTTTTCGATCCAATGCATAATAACGGCGATATTTTGAATTTTTGAAAACCCCCCGATAAACCCCCCCACCTACTATTGGGCCGATTTCAGCCGTTAACGAACTTGTTCTTCCTTTTTACATCAAACGATTAAATACCAAGTTGGTGACGATTAAACAAAAATTGCGACCGCTAGAATGTTAACAGACAAATATATATATATATATATATATATATATATATATATATATATATATATATATATATATATACTAGCTCAGATACCCGGCTTCGCTCGGGAATTCATTTGAGGCTGAATGTTGATGGTATTTTTTTGGCAAGGCTTTATTTTGCACAATATTTTGACATTTACCCGTCCCAGTGTTTAGGGTTAATACCCGTCGTTTCTGTGGATTTGTTAATAATAAAATTAATTTTTTATGTAAGACTTCACTGTCCTCCATATTGTCATATTTCCCGCTTCCTGTGCATTAAGCATAGATTTGAATTATTAAGGACTAAATATTAACATAGGTACATTTGAATTAATTTTTCCAGGTGAGGTACCTGGTAGTTCATATTGAAAAGAATTCTTGAGGAAATTTCTCTAAATAACAAAATAAACAACTTTTGTTATGTGCATATTTGCCGAAACTACTATAGGAAACGAAATATCACTATTATTAATTTCAGGCCTCCCTTATTACCCCCACTCCTGCCTGTCCCTAGAAATAGTATGGCTTTTTATAAGGAAGGCGTTAGTGCTAATACACATACTGAGTGTTTTATTTAGTTCGGTTGAGTCTTTTGTGCCAAATAAAATTTTTCACTTCCGCTATAATTTTTAGCGTATATCTCGTTTATAATTCGGTATACGAAAAAAGTGTATATAACAAAAGTTACTCTAAATAGCAAAATAAACAACTTTTGTTATGCTCATATTTGCCGATAAACCAATAGGAAACGAAACATCGCTATTTTTAATTTCTGGCTTCCCTTAAAACCCCCACTCCTGCCCGTCCCTAGAAATGTTGGTATGGCTTCTTATAATGAAAGCGTTAGTGCTAATACACATACCGAGTTTTATTTATTTCGGTTGGGTCTTTTGTCCCAAATAATATTGTTGACTCCCGCTATAGTCATAAGCGTATAACTCATTTAAACTTCGGAATACGATGAAAGTGTTTATGACAAAAGTTACTCTAAATAACAAAATAAACAACTTTTGTTATGTGCATATTTGCGAAAAAACCAATAGAAAACGAAATATCACGACTTTTAATTTCAGGCCTACCTCATAACCCCCACTCCTGTTCGTCTCAGAGAAAATTAATATAGCCTATCTCTCAAGTTGGACCAGACTGCTCACGGTGTGCCAATTTAATTTAAAATCGGTTAAGTAGTTTAGGAGTCCATCGCGGACAAACATCGTGACAGGAGATTTATATATATTAAGATATATATATATATATATATATATATATATATATATATATATATATATATATAAGACAATTATTTTCTCTGTGATGAATAAATGCTAATAATATCACAGAAAAATGCTCATATGAGTAAAAGTGGTCGCGGGAATGCACTCTATATTTTTTTAATATTTTAATTCGTCTCTAATTATTGGGCATAATAATTTTAGAAAATTTCCCTTAGGGTCGTACTCATGACGCGTTTATCAAATTTCCATTCATCGTACCTAGGAAATGACTAAAATGACGCCCGCTCAAAATTATATATGTATATATGGCACTCACTAGTGGAGGCAATTCTTTTTTTATGGTTACCAAACTCGATACATAACACTTTATGTAGAACAATAGATAAAGTTCATTATCGGTGGAACGCAATAGTTGGTATTTCAGCTTGAAATAAGACGGTTCATGATATATCAGGTTGCTCTTAACGTGCGATGACTAAAAGATTCACTGAGGGCTGAAAACTAAAAAATGCAAATATCTCAGTTATTATTGAAGATACGGAAAACATGTATCCAAAAACATTTATAGATCGTTAAATGTTCAATAATATTGGTTATATAGAATGTTTCCATATGACGTATAATAACGGAGATTTTGAATTTTTGAAATTGTCCCCTCTACGGGGCTCAGGTTGGCAGTGTGGCGTTGGTCTTGACCTCGCGTGGTAAACCTAGAGTGGCGGGCTCGATTCCCGCCCTGGGTAATAGAAATTTCTTTGGTGACGGACTCATTAAATACATTCCTTAGTTCCACCCTGGCTAGAAAAGGATAACCTTACCTGTTGTTGTTGTTATTATTATTATTATTATTATTATTTATTAACGCCCATTTTTTTAAACTAACGCTAATTGGGACGCGTTACCTACAGGTTACCACCCTTATCTAGCCAGTGTGGGACTTAGGATTTTATTTAATGAACTTCGTCACTAAATAAATTCCCTGTTGTAACCTGTAGAAAATCCGTCCCAATTAGCCATGGTATCATAAAGTGTTCGTAAATAATAATAAAAATAACATAGAAACAATTCTCCCCTTTTAACACTCTCCCCCTGGTCCGATTAATGAACAAGATCTTTAGTTTTACTTAAAACGTTTAAATATCGAGTTTTTTAACGATAAAAAAATTGTCTTTCAAGGCTCTGCCCTATTCGAAATAATGTATTTTAATCGATTTTCCGAAGAGTGTTAAAAAGTGGTACTGTTTGTTTCGTCCTGTTATTTATTTTGAATATTACATCTAATATAAATCAAACTATACCGGTGGATGTGGAAGGTTACAGATTAGGATCATACAAGAAGGCCGTATTCCAACACAATGATTGAATCATTCTTGAATCATTAATCACAACCTGCCTAGAAATCTTACAAAAAAAGATAGCGATTCTGGTATTTTTAAATTTTAATGTTTATATATTAAAAGAAAAACAAACTTTTGTCGATGCCTTACTTCAAATAGCTTTTCACCTAAATAAATAAGTCACAGAACTAGCTTGGAAACATTGTAACTCCAACAACAACAATCAATACCAAATAAACCAGAAGTTATAATTCGTATGATTAATTTATTATTTTGTATGTATTTATTTCTTATGTTAAACCAGGAAAAAAATTATTTTATTGTAAGAGAAAGTTGTGGGGTTGACATTTGTGACCTAGTCACCATGTTTATGCAATATTTTGGCAGCAGGCCCAAAAGGAGATCATTATTTACTCTCTATCCAACATCAAAACAATAAACTATTCGCAAAGGACTGCGTCCAACTTTCATGTTGTATTATATTTTTATTTTCTAATGATTCAGAGAAAAAAAATCGCTCAAAAGCTCTACAGCCATCTCAGGCCAGAGTAGCATCTCCAAAATAATAGATTTTTCAGCGTAAACGTACATTTTTTATTGTTTCAAGTCTTCCTTCGGAGTCTACTTTTGTGATTATAATGGCTACATTGTCTGGAGATTTTGTAATACTACTGAAAATGCGACAATAGGATAATGAGGACATTTTAACATCTGTCATTGTGTGGTGGAGGTTGTCAAGTGTATGCATTTTATTTTTTGGTTGGCTTTACCGAAGTTCTTTATTTTTGTTTTAATTCGCTTGATGGTAACAAGTCATTCATTAAGTGACACTGTCAGCATCTTTCCAGTATATTATTAAAAAACTTTGAATTATGGCTTCACGGGTGCTTGCCTGGATCCATGTCTTGGACAAGGTGTTGGTTTTTAGTTCCAGGTCATGTAAGATTTACCTTGATCTTAAGACGCAACTTGCTTGCATTATTTATTCTAGCCTTTAGTCTCACCTTGGTATCTGTACTTTTCTAATCTTTTTAAGGATAGCCCGTCGCTAAAAAGCTGTTCCTTATGTGTTGCCTTTGGTGTTATGCATGCCGTTGAGCCGCTGCTATCATCAAGTGGACGATTTTTCGTTTTTAGGATAATTAAGCTGTCTACATATGTGTTTTACCTCGTATACATATATTCTATTTTCATCTCGGATTATTCCTTAATTACCTACTACAAGGGTAGTTCGAATAGGAAGGGAGACATGACATCTCTCAATCCTGACTTGGCATCCGACACACAAACACGACGGTAGGCATTGATGCATGCTCGGCTCAGTCGATCCAATATCAGTTCTGTATTTTGTTTGTTGATTGGATTTATGCAAGTTTTTTTTTTTTAAATGTCTAGTTGTTCTTTCAAATATTATTATGCTAGTAGCAGTCCGATACATCTATAATTACATGCTTATTATTGGGGTCTTCAAAGGTGGTTCCGCCTTCCAAGGCCACTTCTCGTCTAGAAACTTCCTATTCCTCTGGATCGTGTGCATGAAATCGTCATATTTAGATAATCATTACTTTAGTGCTTTCTGCACACTATAAGGAGCACTAGCGTTCTCTGATAGCCTGGTAGCAAATTGTTGAACTATAATTCTTGGGGGAATGAAAACTCCTCTCATTTTACTAAGGCTAAAGCACCCACGCCTTAACCTGTAAAGAACTCCAAGTGACATATTTATAAAGATATTTGAAGACATTTTTGGAAATTCCGTCAGGAGGGCAAACATCAATAGCTGATTTTCCTCTATAAACAATCAGTTAATAATGTATCTGTACCAAATATTGGAACACCTTTCCGTATATATTTTCGTGAGTGTGTATATCGATATATAAACCTGCAATATCTGTTATAAGCAAATGTCTGTAAACGTTCACATCATATAAACACCTTCATTCCTCGTTATTTGTTTATGATGTTTACCTAAATAAAGGGAGCTCTATCTTGACTTTTGTGCCGGTGTTTGAGTCGTGGACAGAATGCTGAATGAGAAATAGGACTTTATTCAGAAATTACCTTGCCAGTGCTGGACTAAGGGTTTCAGTATATTAAGGGTTTATCCATCAAAGATATGATAGATAGATGGATTTTATTGGCTAATATATACATATTTTAGCCTGAGTCTGGCCCATTTAGTTAGGTGTGCATTTCGGCCAAAAATATAAAGATTTGAAAAATGCAAGTTTGGCCGATTCCAGTTGATCCAAGTAATTCATGCTCCAAATTTCAGAGGCATACAGGAGAGTTGATGACATGATTGCTTCAAAAAGTGTAATCTTCGTTTCCCATGTGTCGCTCTTCCCTTTTCGAAGTATTTCTTGTACACGTGAGCAGGCGACTGATGCTCTTTGTACAAAATGCTTTGTTGCTTTTAGAAATTTTCCGGAGGATGAGAATGGGATTCTGGCACACACAGAAAAACTACTATTTTAGATTTTTGATAGTGCCTTTATTGTGCAATATTCTTTTAATATTTTAAGGTTTCTTTGCGCACTATGCCACGAGCTATTTAAAATAACAATATCATCAGCAAATAACAGCATGATGACTTCGGTAGTAGCATTTATTGGGATCTCTGTTGCTCCATTCTTTTCGAAAAATGTTATTGTCAGATAAAAAAGTATAAATAGTAATGGGCTAAGGTTTTCACCTTGTAACAAACCAGATGTAATATTTATATCGTCAGATAGTTGATTTACAATTTTAATTTGCATTACTGCATACTCATACAGCTGTTTTATTATTCTTATAATCTTGCCACTTATACCAATTTCTGATGGCTTTACACAGAGCAAATTGTGATTAACGGAATCGAAGGCCTTTTTGAAGTCTACAAATATTGCATAGACATAACTCCCTTTTTTTCTAAGATTAACAGAAATAAGTGAAGAAAGTGAAAAGATATGTTCAGCCCAACCTCTACCTCCCAGAAATCCCGCTTGTTCTTCTGGGATAACATTTTCTGCTTCAGCCCAACTGAGGATTCTATTTGATAAAATTCTGGTAAAGAGTTTGGTAATATTATTTATTAGAGATATCCCTTTGTAATTCTCATAGTCAGATTCATCTCCTTTCTTGTACAGTAGGTGTAAAATTGATTTAGACCATAGATTTGGTAGCTTTTCAGTTTCAAATATATTATTGAACATGTTTAGAAGGTAATGCTCCCATTCTGGTGTTAAATTTTTAAAGATTTTATATATTATTTGGTCTATTCCGGGAGTTTATCAATCACTCACCTCCAAATGTGTCCTGATGCAGATGATACCAAGAAGTATTAAGCACACTTTCTTAATACTGTAGTGGTTTGGTTGATGAAATTCGTATTTCCGGAAGTGGAAGCGGAAGATAATAACTGCCTCAACCAAATCATTTTAAATAAATTTTAGGAGTAACACTGACAATCAACGCTAACTATATTGTTACGTTTTTATTACCGAAACCAGTAATAAACGTTTTTAGTAAGAGTTCTTTTGGATTGCAAAATTAAATACTCGCAAGTTTCACAGTTTTTATCACTGCACAATTTATTTCACAATGCACAATACACTTGGTTAATTATTCTTAATTACTACTCACAGTATACACTGATAGCGTCACTGTTCTTCAGATTACACAGTCCAACAATTCACTCACGGTCACTGAAATTCACAACAAGACGGCACTGCACAATCCTTTACTTCGCGGCACTGCACTGTCTTAGACACGGCACTAAACTGTTACTTACGGTCACGGCACAACACTGTTCTTCTTATAAAAACACTTTACCGCACTGCACTAAGTCTGTAAGTGTTGTAGCACTGATGTGAACATCAAGACAGGCGAGAATGAAAACTGACTGCTCGCGGCTGGCCGTTCTTATATAGGTTGTCGGCATAAATCAAAGGGAAATTGTCTGGTTCCTTCGACGGTGGGCTGGACGAGTCTATAAGGAGCTAGAATCAAGATATTCACAATTAAATAATTAAACAAATATGTACTTTAACCTTCGAGAGGAACATTAAAAATGATAATAATGGGAGCAAATTATGTCGAACTAAAACTGAGATACAAAAGGCGCATAAATTTTCTGTCTGTCCAAATCAGATTTGAAAGTCCGGTAAAAGTCCGTCGCGCAGGGTCTGAGTTAACTAAGCATATTTCCCACGTCCCTTTATTTATCTCGAAACGTAAAAGTTCAATGAGAACCATATTTGGTATTTAGGCGCTAAATAAAATGCTTCATAATACAACAGCTTATTGTTATAAATAGTAGGAGTGGGGGTTTACTGAAGGCCGAAAGCTAAAAAATGAAAATATCTCGGTCAATAATCAAAATAATGAAAATCCGTACATAAAAGAATTTATAGAAAATTACATTTGCAATAAGATTGATTTTATAGAAATTTTTTATCAGATGTATAATAACGGAGATAATATGAATTTTCGAAATTCCCCCCTCTAAATATATATATATAATTTTCCTCCTCATTTTTCTCATCTCCTGGGTAGGATTGATGGACATTTGAGGAAAATGTTTCACATTTGAGGGAAATCTGCTATAATGTAAATATGTGGCCAAATGAGTGACAAATGCTAAGTAATTTCAGATTTTTGACAACTCTTACGACCGAAGCGAAATGACTGGTGTTGACATTAATAATATTTGAGCAAAGAAATGGGCGAACATCTACTTGAGTGTGGGTTAGATCTATAAGAGTACACGGGCTGAGTGAATGGAAGCGATGCCAACAGGTTGAAGCCATCATCTGTAGACAGGTCTCTCCATATGTGAATGACAATGCTCTGGTTCGGTTTACAATGGTACACGGTAGAGGGCGGTCGACGGATCGCCAGGTGATCACATTCCTGTCTCTCTTATCAGCTGCATTATGGACAATATTGATAAGGTTAGTCGCTTTATAAATTCAACTAGCTAAGGTCAATGGACAATCCTTGGAAATTCGTGGGAAATCGCCCCAAGATGACAATCTTATAAGCTAATTTTCCCTGAGCGAATGCAAATGAAAGAAAATGGAAAGTATTTTATTTTCCTAATAAATGTTGTCCATAAAATACCAATACAAAAAATTCTAAACCATATTTTACATTTTTCAGTGCCTTGTTCTTTTATAGTAACATATACTAGCAGGCCGAAAAAATATCATTGATAAAGTATTTCAATTACTAAATTGATTTCAGTTTATTTTACTGTTATGACTGAAATATATTATTTTTCCTATTCAAGCCTTTTTGGTTTTATTAAATATATTCTCAACAGTGCCTTCTGGACTTTTGTCAATTTATAAACAGGGAATAAGTACTACAGATTTTATATATTCTAGGACCACTATAAAGATTCTTATCATGAAAACGTTGCTTCTTCTAAATTAAAAAAAAAATTGTTATTGGAGCTCTATATTATATTTATTTTAATTGCTTTACTTCAAGAACTATATTGTATTCTTAATCCATGACTCCGTAAGTTAACCGGCTTGGGAAATTACAGTTTTGTAAATATTTCTCAGCATATTTTAATAGGAAACAACACTATTTCGGTTCCTTAATTCTTTCTATTATAATACTAAAACATTTGATGTTCTTGCCCTTAATCTTTTATAAAAATGTTACAATGAGAACTATTATCATATCTTGGTAGTTCCCTGAAAACAGTTCCATTATCTGCGATTATATTTGCTGAAAGCTTTTGATTTCTGTTTTTCCACGCAGAGTATCCCTCTAACGTGGGAACTTATTTAAATGTTGTGTGCTCCATCCATTGGATACTACACACATTTCAGCACATTATAATATTTCTTATATAATAATTGTGAACATTATAGAACAATAAATTAATTAAATAAAAACAAAAATAAAGTAAAAAAAAGAAATAAAATAAAACACATGTAACATTACATATGTGAACAACAATAGGTGTATATCTACAAAATGGTGTCCAAATCTTGAATAAATACATTAAATCCCTTGTTGAATTTGAGTAAAAGTTTCGGTTTGTCCGTCGGCCAAGTTTCGTTTTATAAAGTAATATACTTGATGAGTTTTGTTCTTGTTCCGTCAAGTAATGTACAGCCAAATAAGAGGTGGTCATATGTCTGTTCAGTCTCATTGTCACATTTACATGTGTTTGTGTTTGTTAGTTTAAATTTGTACAAGTAACTATTCGTAGGTCCATGTACTGATATAAATTGTATTTGTTTAGAATTGCTAAGTGTTATTTTTTGTCTCTGGTATACAGTTGGTATGTACTTATGTAATTGACGTCCTTTAGTAGTGTTTGTCCATCTTTCGTCCCATTTTTTATAAGATTCGTCTATCAAATTAGTTTTAATGGTCTGTTTAGTCAGTTTAGAGTATGTAATAGGTATCGTTTCGTCTCTTGAAGCTGTATTTGCAAGTTGGTCTGCTGTGTCATTTCCTAAATTTCCGGAGTTTCCTTTTATCCATGTTATTGCCACTATTACATTTTTCTGTCTACATAGTGTGATTAGTCTTCTGATCTGTTCAGTCTGTTCGTTATGGTTTTCGTTATTGTAAATGCGGTCTATGTTAATTTTGCTGTCAGTCTGCTTCCGTCAGTGTATATATGATATGTCCACGTTATGTCTAAGTTGTCTAATGGTCTAATGTAGTCCTTTGGGTGTAACCAGTAAGTATGTCTCACGTCTTTTTTTATTTCGTTTGATGTAATATTTTGTAATGTAAAGTCTTGTGGGATTTCATTCAATGTCAATAACATATGTTGCCTTATCATTTGCTCAGCTTTGATGTAAATTGGCATAGTGTCTGCTAATACACATGAAGCCTCATAAGATAAAGTACGATATCCTTTAGCAATTTTTATCGCAATTAGCCTTTGCACTCTTTCTAATTTTTTGACATTTCTTTTCACGACCAAAAGCTTTTGATTTGTTAAAATTTCAAGCCTTACACATAGCTTATTTATTATGAAACATTTCCATTTTAATTCGTTAAATTAAACAATACTCAAATAGAACTTGAGTCATACTATATAATTTTGTTTCATAGTTTATGAAAATTTAAATTTAAAAATAAATAAATTTATTTCTATTTTATTTAATTCATTTATGGACAGTGAACTAACAAAAGTAAAATAGATAACAGATAACGACAAGTAACAATAAAAAATACCAAAAACAATGACAAATAACAAAAGTGAAATAGATAAATAGAAAAACATTTTATAAGTGAACATAAAAAAAAAAAAAAATTAAAACAAAAATAAATTGGTGATGAGCGTAGTTGATGGATGATCAATATAATGTAATGTCGTAATTTCCTCCTTCAGGGTAAACATATACATGTGTACACACGCATCTAATACAATTAATGCATATAATTTGAAATCTGGTTGCATACCACAGACTTAATTTGTAATTTAAATTTTGTCGTATAATTGAATTTTGTGTAGGTATGAGAATATATTGTTAATGTATGGGCTGCCTTCCGTCTAAAGTTCTTATAAGCCGTAGGGGAGGTCCTCGTGTTGTCGTTTTCGGCATTCAGTATATGTCTTATCGTCAAGGGAATGTTACAAGTTGAGCAAGTAGGTCTGTCAGTCTTTGTCATTAAGTATGAGTGTGTTCATTTGGTGTGGCCAATTCTAAGTCTCGAGAGAACTACTTCTCTCCTAGAGCTTCTAAGACTTGATGACTACACGCAAATTTCGTTCTTAATAGTTCGTAGTTTGTTGTCAGTACTTGTGCTAGTCCAGTCGTATGTATCTAAGATGAGGTGTTTTGTTTGTCTTGAAATGTTTCCATGTGTCAGCAGCTTTTTTGGCCTCTGAGTCCGCAGTCTCATTCAGTCCTACGTTTTCGTGTCCTGGCAATCAGTAGGATATAGTGTGTTTACTTTTTAGTGTTTATGTAGCGAATGTTGACACGCTAAACAGGAACACACTTTGTGGTTTACTGATGGGTCTAAAAACGTGAGAAAAAAATAAATAAAAACAATTTAGAACTACGTGAAGGATTAACTTAGGAAGTATCCAAAAATCAATTAATACTTATGTAATTTTCAGTGGTTTCTAGATATTTCTGGCATGCTAGGACGACTTCAAATAATTCCATGACACACCAACAAAGTTGCAGGAGTCCACTTTCCGAGCATAATTTTCGTATTCACATGAATGTTGAGTTGCACTCTACTGCATTGCCTTGCAATTTCACTGCATAGGATAGGGCCCATCCCACTTCCCAGTCACCTCCCAGTAAAGTAAAAGTAAGTTCTCTTTGATGCGTCAAGATTTCCCTCAGCTTTGACATTTCTGTCTAGGCAGGGTCCACCCCACTTCCAATTTTTGTTTTTATTATTATTAAAAAAAATATTCATTTTTCAGATCCAAATGGACAGGCGTGTGTCCCATTGGAACAGCTTCACTGTTGATCCTACTATTCTAAGAGTAGGATCATTTGCTCGGGACGACACTTCGCAGTCAGTCAAGAGAAGGAGGCATCATGTTGTGAGTTGACTTTTTAACAGATATTTTTCTTTGTTGTGAATGTATTAAAACTACCTGATAGCAATTGGGTGTGCTTGCTAACTGCTCGGTGTGTCTGATAAACCTTTAGTAACTGTTTAGTATGTGTCTAACAGCACTTAACAAAAAAGTGTTTATTATTTAGATAGATACTTTTTACTAATATTTTAATTGCTATTTTGTTTTAATAGACTTTTAATAGCATCCTACATAAACTATGCTATCTAAAATATACAATTGAATAATTCATCTATCATTAATGTGATTTGGTTTGATTTAATGATTTTCGTTCCGACAGTTTTTGTAGAATCTGTTTATTAGAGCAGCCATGCTCAAAGTGTGCTGCATGGAACCCCCCTGTGTGGGCTCTGCAATAATTTAGAAAAAAAAATCAAAACATATGTCTCTCTGGTCAGCTGATCCACGATATGTGTGCTCGAGCGAATCTTTGAATCCACGCATCCTAAATGAATTCATGGATTCAAAATCCCTTTTTACCCAACTTGCAAAAGCCCGAAAGTGTGTCCAACGAGATACATGAATCTTTTTTTTAGAAATGCCACCAGACACAAGAATCACTGTTCAAAACGACTCAACAAATTTTGGAGCAGAAACCGTGATGAACTTCCAATGTTAGTCTGATTACAAATCCGTTATCGAAATTTATCTTTAATATTATATATCTGTGAAATAAACACTGTGGGAAACCCGAAAACGTCTGAACTATTAGTCCGTCACACAGGAGCTGCGTATTCAAAGCAGATTTCCCAAGTGTGCCAAGTATTTGTATGTGTCAAAAAAAGTAAAAGTTCAATGGCAACAATATTTGGCATTTAAGCTTCAAATAATGTGCTTCATAATATAACAGGTTATTGTTAATATGACATGAGCGGGAGGGGAGGTTTACTGAAGGCCGAAAACTATAAAATGCAAATATCTCCGTTAATAATCAACATATTCAATAATCGTACATAGCAACATTTATAGGACATTACATTTGCAATAAGATGGTTCAACATAATTTCTTGATCCTACGCATAATAACAGAGATATTAAGAATTTTAGAATTATCGAATTCCTCCCCTCTGAACCCCCTCCCACTTGTCGTATTTCAGCCATTAACGAACTTGATCTTTCATTTTACAGAAAACGATTAAATATCGAGTTTGGTATCGATTAAATCAGAGTTATGACCGCTAGAACGGCAATAGACACACACACTCACAACACACACACACACACACACACACACACACACACACACACACACACACACACACACACACACACACACATATATATATATATATATATATATATATATATATATATATATATATATGCATGCATATAAACAATTTTGAACCTCATTTTCGTCATCTACTAGGACATATGAAGAAATTTTTCTAAAATCAGGTCATGAGGTCAACCTCAATACGAAATTCGATATTTAATCGTTAGCCTAAGTTGCAAAAAGTGGACGTTAATAAATAATAATAATAATAATATTTAATCGTTATCTATGAAAGGAAAGATCAAGTTCGTTAATGGCAGAATCCACCAAGACCAGTGGTAGGGGGGATTTTGATAATTTGAGATATCTCCTGTTATTATAAATCGGATAAAAAAATTATTACATATCTAATGTTATTGCAAATTAAATCACCAATATATGTTGTCATGTACATATTGTCTCTATCATGAACATTAACCGAGATATTTTGATTTTTTTAGTTTTCAGCCTTTAGTGAACCACAACTCCATGAATTACTTTATTCTAAGCTTACATCCCAAATATTGTTTTCACGAGCCCTTTAAGGTGCGAGTTACATGTAAATTCGTGATGTGATGACCCCACAATTATGATTTTACGTTTTGGTCTTGGCAATTTTTATTTGTTATTGGCTGAAATTAGACATGGGATAGTCTAGAGGGAATTCGAAAAATCAAAATATATCTATTATTAAAAGTACAATCGTGTTGAACTGTTGATGGTCTACAGTTGTTGTTCTATGCATTTTTTCGTAACTCAAATACTAATTGGCCGCGTCAGAAATCTGCTTAGTTCACGCAGCCCCTGCGTTTTAGCAGATTTCCCTTAAGGGAAATCAGCTATTGAGGTCGTACTCATGACGCGATTTTCGAAAAATTTCTTCAAATGTCCATCGATCCTACCCAGGAGATGACGAAAATGAGGTCCGTTCAAATATATATATATATATATATATATATATATATATATATATATATATATATATATATATATATATTTGTCTGTTAACACTCTAGCGGTCGCAATTTATGTTTAATAGTCACCAAAAAAGCCATTTCATCGTTTAAGGTAAAAAGTAAGATCAAGTTCGTTAACGGCTGAAATCGGACCAGTGGGAGGGGGGGGTTAAAGGGGGGATTTTCAAAAATTCAAAATATCTCCGTTATTATGCATCGGATCGAAAACTTGTATAGAACCAATCTTATTGCAAATTAAATTTACTATAAATATTGTTCTATACATTTATTCTGTATCTTGAATATTAACCGAGATATTTGCATTTGTATTCTGCGTATGGTCATCAGTAGGCTATGTTCGGACTTTCCGCCGAGAGCTCTGGCGGCCGTTTCTATAACTATTCGTCCCTCGTGAATAGGTTTAGAGGTTAGGTTAACTGTTTTTTGGTGCTAGAAACTACTGGGTTATTACGCCCTAAATAATGTTTTAGGTTTAGAGGTTTCTTACTACAACTACAGTTGTTATTAGGCAGATTTCTCTATTGTAAAACTTCTCGTGGGAAATCTGCTTAGTTTACGCAGCCCCTGCGTTTTTTTAATCACATTTGGAACTCGCACAAATCCCATTGATGGCATAACAATGGTCTCAGTTTGTTGACGCAATACTTGGGTATAGGCCCTTTTATTTATGAAATATGAAGTTTTTTCAGTTAACGAATTTACTTTTGAAGTATTCACTTAATATCAAGGTTAATTCTATCAGAGGATATAGCAGAGAAAGTCTAGATGTTTGCCAAACAGCTGATTCCGAATATAACCCCCTTTTACCATTGTGTTTGGAGTGTTGTAAGAAAAATGTGTTCGTTTGTCTTTCGGATCTACTCCGCCGCCTTTGAAGTAAAGTTGATTTGCCGATTTCTCTTGGCAAGCCTCATTGTGTATTCTGTTGCTATTTAATAATTGTTGAAGCGGAAAACGAAGGTGTCAGAGAGACGTTTGACGGATGTTTCCTTTGAGCTAAAAACAGTCTTCGCAAAACGGATATTGTGTTACATCTCCGAGTCTATAAGCGGTTGTGCCGCCATTTCAGGAACACCCCCGCAGAAATAAAGCGCTTACTATGCGTTGCTGATTCTTTTAATGGTTATTTGCCTTTAGCATATATTTTTTTCATTTTAATTAAAGGAAGTGCTTTTAAGTCAAATTGTGTAATAGTTAAAATATTTTGAGAGAAGTTTCACAAGAGTAGATGAAGCTTGAGAGTAGATAAACATGTCAAAATGGATTTTCTTCAGAATAATTAATGAACTAGGAAATTGAATATATTTATTTCCATTGAATGTTAACACAATATAATAAAGATAGGACAAATATTTATGTTTAAAAAAAAAATTACTAACTAGAAATAAACAACAAATTAATAAATCAAATAATTAATTAATTAATTAATTTCTTTACATATTGTTACATTTTATTACAAAATCAGTAATAAACGTTGTTTATAAGAGTTCTTTTGGATTGCAAAATTAAATACACACACAAGCTTCACAGTTTTTATCACTGCACAATTTATTTACAATACACTGCACACTTGGTTAATTGTTCTTAATTACTACTCACAGAATGCGCTGATAGCGTCCGTCACTCTTCTTGTTATTACACAGTCCAAGAATTCACTCACTTTCACCGAAATACACAAAAAGACGGCACTGCACTGTCCTTTAACACGGCACTAAACTGTTACTTACAGTCACGGCACGACACTGTTCTTCACATAAAAACACTTTACCGCTCTGCACTAAGTCGCACTGTAGCACTGAACGCACATATGAGCACTTGAGATCAAACTAAAACTGACTAGGGTCGGCCAGGGTGTCTTATATAGATTGGCAGAAAAACATCAAAGGGACGGCCAGACCCTTCCAGAACAGGACTCGAACGAACTCGATCCTTCTTCTTTGCTTCTTTGATCCGCCTCGTACTTCCCAAATACGTGACTATCTCTATTTAATTTTTCATGTATTTAATTTTCGTAACAATATTATAGGGTTTATGCCCATACAATACATTCGTTATTAAATTGGCTGAAATTCCAGGAATACGTTTTGCTAATAAAATGTCTATCATTAGAGCTCGTTTTCCTTATATTAATGGAGGTGCCATTATAGTTTCCTACATGTCAATTCCCTGTCTGACTGCTAAATTGTACTTAGGAGCTAACGTATATTTATAGTTGGTCAGTCAGGCTACTGAGGGGTGGTTCTCTAACAAGTTTTTGCCTTGTCTATGGAGATCTCAGATTCAAGTCCAAGACATGAGTAAGACAGGAGCAGTAGGGTGATTCATAGAACCTCTGCTACATCGCTAAGCCGTGGAGCAACTCTATAACTGCTACTTCGTTTAACGAAAAAAATTAATTAAATTTCTATAGTAAACGCTATTACCAAGTTAGATAATATTATTTGCCAAACATTCATTGAATATATTGTTAGTGAAAATTACAGGTTAAAAATATGAATTCAAGAATCAGTCGGTTTTCTTTGATGTTTTTCTTTGGGCATATAATCTTTTAGAAAAACTTGTTTTTTATAATTTTTATTGAAATTAGGTACTTCAATGGAAATAGGTGCTTACTCGAAATTCGATATTATAGATTCAATATAAAATGAAATCTTAAAAACAGAACTGTTTATCAATTGTGAATTTGCTGAAAAATGTTTAAACAGTGTGTGAAGGTTTTAAATTGCCTTAACACAGTAGTATGCCTTAAAAAGTAATATACTTTACCACACCAAGACATTGAAAGAAAACCAACTGCAAAAGTGTGAGTTACTTTCATTTATTAAGATTGTTACGTTAAAAACGTAATTTGCCTTATGGGCGTGAATGTTGGATTGTTCATAAGAGAAAATATAATTTATTCAAAGCCGAAGATTTATGTAGAATCACCTGAATCTTTAGGACTCAAAATAAATTAGGTAAGTAAATGCAAACCTGTTATCAAAGACGTGGGAGAAAAGCTTGTTATGCACAGAAATTACATCACTTAATTATTTGAACATAACAAATATTGAAAGGCACAAGGGGTGGTCCTTAAATTTTTTTTATGATCACATGAAACATTTAAAAATTTCTGTGAGAATAGTGAGATTTCTGTGAGTGTTTCATTAATTATGATTTAGTTTTCTACAGAACCCAGTGGCCACAATTAACAGCATTCATGTTAATGAATCTATTGGGATGTTCAAGCTTATGTCTTGTGTGATCATCACGTTGCAGTGAGTATTTGTTTTTTGGATGATCCACAAACCATATTATTATACCTTAATTCTAGTATTATAGTAACCTCATAAATGGCATATTAAGATTAGCTCAAGTAAAGTTAGTTCATTTTTTTATAAAACGATAGCTTTTAAAGCACTTTTATACTTTCAGAATTACTGAAGTTTCCTTAATACACCACTTTCTTGGAAAATAATCGACGAGAATGCAGAAAAATGGCTGACAAAAAAATTGAAAGATTTATCAGTCCTTATTTTAGTTTCCTTAGATAAGAGCGACTGAACAGTCAAAAATATCAAGAATTATTATTATTTTTTTTGTATTTTTCTGTATGATTTTACATGTATTGTCCCATAGCTATTACGACACTGGGACCTGCCAACTCCATATGAGTCGTCCAACTGTCTAAGGTCCAACATTCAATTAGTGAATTTTACCTCCTTGGCACATATCACTATGCCAGCTCTCTCGTCTGGCATTCGTGAATCCTCATTCGACCACCTCGAAATAAATAATAGTTCACTTTTGTCGGCTGTCACCTGCGGCTATTCTAAATAATTAATATCACGTTCCTTGTTAATTGCTTGTTAGTCACCTATCTGTTTCTTTCAATTTTAATTTTAACTTTTTTATAATGGAAATGAATTTTGAAAGTATCACTAATAGAAATTTAAATCTCTTTTTATAATGATATAAAGGAATAAGACAAAGATGCCTTTATTCAAGTTTATTTATTTATAACTTAATTTGTCTTTATTACTTGTATTCTGAAGAACTTTTTATTATTTGCACTTTGCTGAAAAACAACTACTTCAACAAAACAAAATAATCCATGAAATGTAATTTGCTTGTAATTAAACTAAATTTAATGTTATGAATATAAGAATCCTAAATGTATTAAATCTTTTAAAAAATATTCTTTGTTTAAAAATAAATTAAAGAACTTCATGTCTGAAGGATGTTTTTATAACAAACAAGACGAATAATATCAATAATGTTGAAAAAAACTTTCTTTGGCAGCAAGGGAAATGTAGTTAGGACTGCTTTAAATAGACGTGTTAAATTGAAATTTAGGTTGATGATTGT
Source organism: Riptortus pedestris (assembly GCA_019009955.1). Lineage (NCBI taxonomy): Eukaryota > Metazoa > Arthropoda > Insecta > Hemiptera > Alydidae > Riptortus > Riptortus pedestris. The sequence continues at coordinate 129,929,639 of CM032231.1, read as the reverse complement.
GTATTTAATGATCTAATTGCTACAGATGTTGATTGGTATCATTTCTGGCGTGTCCCATGATGTTTCGCCGATTTTCCAAACGGCATCTTCAGGTGGCAATGGTTAGCGTTGGCCCGTCGTGGGACACCACAGAAATGAATCCGTTTGAGATAAGAACACAACAAGTGTCATAAACATCTTGTGTTGCACTCTTGGATCAGTATTCTTCGAACATAGATTTGGACTTCTTTTGGAAGTGATTTTAAAAATTATAATGATACTGTACAATTTGTATATTGTGCATGTTTTGTTTATGAATTTATTTACTTTTGTATATTTGCTCTCTTAATTCATACAAATTCCACAGCAGGCTGTCCAATCATCCTAATCCAGAAGTCCTAGCCCTTTCCAGTACCACTCATCCATATTCCCCACCACGGCGCCTCAAGAGACAATGGCCCAGAGATCTCCTATAGAAGTGTAAAGTGAAATGATAGCAGTGGCTATTTTCTTATCAAGTGCCATTCCTCCTTAGCTCTTGACTTCCTTGCCAGGCAGGGAGAGGCTGCTCCTCTCATAGTGGTCAACAGGTAGGTGTAGCTTCTGTCGAGAGAGATAAAGTACGATTTTATTGTACATATTACATTACCAAATGTATTTAAATGCAGACTGTAATATTCTTAATAAAATGAAATAATTAACTTAATGTATACAAATCCTACCGCGTTGTTTACAAAAATGAGGTCCACAATATCTGTATGTTTGTGTGTGCTCGCGCGTGTTTGTAGTGTTTTCGGTTTCGGTAGCGATGACTTGTTAGAATTGGTCACACGGCCTTGAGCGTACATATCTCCTAAAATATTCTATTTATCCAACCTGCCGAACTTTTAACTCCAAATCAACAGTAGAACAAGTGTTAGTGCATTGCCCTTTCTACAACAATACCAGAAGAATTGTACATTCTAGGATCTTCTCTGCACAAAATTCTGAATAATGAAGAAGATACAGTTCATAACCAAAATACTGCTGTGTACCGACTCTCTCAGTTCTTTACTCTCCATAGGAAATCTTTACAATTCACGCCCACTTATTACACAAATCTACACATACCTGCACAATCTACACATTTGTAACATAACTATGATGTGGCTACCAGGACATACAGACATAAAACAAAGTATTGACATCGATAGACAAGCTAAATTAGCAGCCAGGAAAAGAACTGTAGAAATTGACAGGCTGACTGCACAGGACATGAAACGGGTAATTAAAACACAAGTACTCAACAACTAGACAACCGACTGGCTACAAACTGACAACACACTCCGAGAAATCTAAACAACCCAAAAAAAGGCAAAACACCTGGAAAATCTTACCAGACGAGATCAAGTGGTGTTAACTAGGTTTAGAATCGGACATTCACTACTTACACATTCATAGCTCATAAACAGAAAAGACCGACCTACATGCACTCACTGTAACACAGTACTGACCATTAAACATCTCCTGACTGACTGCAGACTACGTGAACATCTGAATTTACCGAACGCCTTACACGAACTATTGACGGAAGGTAGCACACAAATAAACAAACTCTTAAATCACTTGTAGACAATTAACATTTACAACAAACTTTAAACCACACCTACTCCACTACTCACTCTACGTTTTTATTTCAAATTAAGCCAGTAATTTGTATTTATGTTTTTTGTGAACAAGGCTGTTAACACATTTTTAAACTTGTGCCTTGGACTTTCATCATTCTCAAGCCAGGATTTGTCACAAAATTATAATTTTATTTTAACGGTTCCTTAGCTTTATTTCATTCCTTAGTTTTATTTTAACGGTTCCTTAGCTTTATTTTATTCCTTAGTTTTATATATACTTTATATTGTCTTAATAATTTTGAAAACATTTTTCTTTATTTCTTTATTTTAACAATTTAACTTAAGGAATTAAAAATAAATGATACTGAGCGACATCGCCTAGTTGCGGAGCTCACCAAATAAATAAACAATTCATAATCTGTTTAATGTAGTAATTATCGTTGACTGTAAATATAAACCTTTTTGTCTGCTAATGGCCCTCCGGACGGAAGCAGAAAATCATAAATAAATAAAAAAAAAATCTAAAATAAGCATTATACAGGGTGCGACAACATAACTTCCTTTTTCCTTCCTTTTTTCCGTTGAAAAATGGATTTTATGCAGAAGCACCCTGTAACTTGTGAAGAATTGGACGCTTTCTTCTCTTGAAGTACAGAACGTTCTTTACTTCCAACAACACTATTGTGAAATAGCGGAATCCCTTCGACTCCCTCTTGAGGGACAGCCTATAGCAGACTCCGTTTGTAGTGGCAGCTTGTTGTGTTACTTGAAATCGGACAAAATTCTAAAAAGCAACAGGTTGCATACAGTTTGGCACTGCGCCAGCCAATAATTGTAAGCGCAGCTGTTCCACTCCGTCAGTATCTCAGCGGACCATAATGTCGAAGGTGATTACAGCCAACAGAACTAGTCTGGTCAGCTCGCGGGCAAATTGCTCAATAACCTCAGGGACACAGATATTTGGCAAGCTTCTACTTCATTAGGTCCGTAATAGAAGTTAAGAAGACATTCAAAGAATAGAAGATGAAATCCTCTTTCACAACTCTGCGAATTTAATATATGTCTACGCTCTCAGCTGTTAATGCAATGTGGCTAGAGAAGTCACTGAGTCAAGATAATGATATATTTGAACAAGCAGTTAATTAGACTTCGAAACATTATTGCAGACTATGTTTAAGTTCTTTTAATTTCCATTTTTAACAACCTTTAAACTATTATTCAAAATGGAATTTTGTTCCTTGTACAGCATTTGAGTACAAGAAAGGAATAGCTGCGGAGAGCAATAATATAGAAGTTGAAAATGGTTTATAAGTAATTCAATAATGTTATAACTAAATTTAAATTAGGAAAGCACAATAAACCAAAAACAGCCCGTCACGCAAGGGCCTTAGTCATCGGGGGGAGGGGGGTAGTCATCCAAAAAGGGGATTCCTAACTGGGGGAGAATCGTTAAAAAGGACCGTCACGCAGAGGGGCTGCGTAAACTAAGCAGATTTCCCTCTTGAAGCTTTACAATAGATTTATCTACATTCTTTTACACTTAATACCACCCTGAATATTAAAGAACAAATACAAATGACAAAGAGAAATATTTCTGTCAATTTACATTTTAATGAACTCTACAACGGAAAGCGTCTCAATTGTAATAAAACAGGCCAGCCAACCTCACGGAGCTGAAAGATAGATCTTGATCGGAAAGAAAAACAATTACTGAAATATATCTGAATATAATATATTAATTTAATTGAAAACTATTTACTATATCTAATCCTGTAGTTTATAATGACCGAAAATAATTTTCATCTCAATCATCCTAATTTAAGTAATCCAAGAACAAAAGATGGTGGTGGGGGGGGGGGAGTCCTCAGAACGCATTTGAATGTATCTCATCTAGATGTGATTTGTTGAACACAATATTTGGCATTTCAGCTTGAAATAAGACGGTTCATGATATGCCGGCTTATTCATAACGTGCAAAGACAAGAAAGGGTGGGTTATTGATGGCTGAACATTAAATAAATGCAAATATCTCGGTTAATATTTGAGATAGAGGAAAACAATAACAGCATAGGTAATTTAATTTTCAATAAGGTTGGTTATGTACAATTTTAGCAGATTTCCCTTAAGGGAAATCAGCTATTGAGGTTGTACTCATGATGAGATTTACGAAATTTTTCTTCAAATGTCCATCGATCCTACCCAGGAGATGACGAAAATGAAGTCCGTTCAAAACTGTATATATATATATATATATATATATATATATATATATATATATATATATATATATATATATATCTATTTATCTATCTATATATTTGTCTGTTACCGCTCTAGTGGTCGCAATTTTTGTTTGATCGTTACCAAACTTGGTATTTAATCGTTTTATGTAAAAAGAAACATCAAGTTCGTTAACAGCTGAAATCAGACAAGTGGGAGCGGGGGTTTAGAGGGGAGGAAAATTCGAAATATCTCCGTTACTATACGTCGGATGGAAAAATTGTACAGAATCAATCTTATTGCAAATTTACTATAAATATTGTTATATACATTTATTCCCTATCTTCAATATTAACCGAGATATTTGCATTTTTATGAAATTTGGGCCGATAACGGATTTTTGAATTTCCCGCGAAAAGTTAGTTCGGCCCTTTGCCATAACTGTTTGGCTCTCCTATGGAGATTTCTCTATTGTATAATTTCACGTGGGAAATCTGCTTAGTTTACGCAGCCCCTGCGTGACGGACTTTTTCTATTCAACTTATAGTAACGGAGATATTTAAAATTTCGTATAAAAAGACCATAATACTTTACAATTATCATTCTGTGAAAGATCAAGTTATTATTCTAATATCCTGATGAACAAAAGTGTTCCTATTCAAATCTTCTGTATCTCTAATAGGAATAACTTTCTCTACCTCGCCTTGTACTTGGTCTATTAAGACGACATAGGTAGCGCATAACTAGATGTTCCAACAATTCTAGATAAGGAATATGAACATTCTATGGCCAATCTTGATGTTGAGTAATGCGAAGTACGTACAGATGTCCAGACGAAACTCGACACAATAGGTTCAGGAAAGGTGACAACGGAGAATTCTGTTCAAATTTCAAAACCTAACTATTATAAACCTTGTAGATTACAATAGTTACAGTTACTATAGTTATAGCACTTACTTAAAATAATTATAATTTATTAACCTTCTTACTTTAACTACTTCTATAGTAACTAATTCTAATATAGTCAATAGTATAACTATTGTACCTACTATGACTACTCATTTTAATTAGCAAATACAGCTATAGTTATAGTAAACTTCTCACTATAACTATAGTTCAACTATAGTCAATAGTATAACTATTGTACTTACTATGACTACTCATTTTAATTAGCAAATACAGCTATAGTTATAGTAAACCTCTCACTATAACTATAGTCAATAGTATAACTATTGTGCTTACTATGACTACTCATTTTAATTAGCAAATACAGCTATAGTTATAGTAAACTTCTCACTATAACTAAAGTTCAACTATAGTCAATAGTATAACTATTGTACTTACTATGACTACTCATTTTAATTAGCAAATACAGCTATAGTTATAGTAAACTTCTCACTATAACTATAGTTCAACTATAGTCAATAGTATAACTATTGTACTTACTATGACTACTCATTTTAATTAGCAAATACAGCTATAGTTATAGTAAACTTCTCACTATAACTATAGTTCAACTATAGTCAATAGTATAACTATTGTACTTACTATGACTACTCATTTTAATTAGCAAATACAGCTATAGTTATAGTAAACTTCTCACTATAACTATAGTTCAACTATAGTCAATAGTATAACTATTGTACTTACTATGACTACTCATTTTAATTAGCAAATACAGCTATAGTTATAGTAAACTTCTCACTATAACTATAGTTCAACTATAGTCAATAGTATAACTATTGTACTTACTATGACTACTCATTTTAATTAGCAAATACAGCTATAGTTATAGTAAACTTCTCACTATAACTATAGTTCAACTATAGTCAATAGTATAACTATTGTACTTACTATGACTACTCATTTTAATTAGCAAATACAGCTATAGTTATAGTAAACTTCTCACTATAACTATAGTTCAACTATAGTCAATAGTATAACTATTGTACTTACTATGACTACTCATTTTAATTAGCAAATACAGCTATAGTTATAGTAAACTTCTCACTATAACTATAGTTCAACTATAGTCAATAGTATAACTATTGTACTTACTATGACTACTCATTTTAATTAGCAAATACAGCTATAGTTATAGTAAACTTCTCACTATAACTATAGTTCAACTATAGTCAATAGTATAACTATTGTACTTACTATGACTACTCATTTTAATTAGCAAATACAGCTATAGTTATAGTAAACTTCTCACTATAACTATAGTTCAACTATAGTCAATAGTATAACTATTGTACTTACTATGACTACTCATTTTAATTAGCAAATACAGCTATAGTTATAGTAAACTTCTCACTATAACTATAGTTCAACTATAGTCAATAGTATAACTATTGTACTTACTATGACTACTCATTTTAATTAGCAAATACAGCTATAGTTATAGTAAACTTCTCACTATAACTATAGTTCAACTATAGTCAATAGTATAACTATTGTACTTACTATGACTACTCATTTTAATTAGCAAATACAGCTATAGTTATAGTAAACTTCTCACTATAACTATAGTTCAACTATAGTCAATAGTATAACTATTGTACTTACTATGACTACTCATTTTAATTAGCAAATACAGCTATAGTTATAGTACACTTTTCACTATAACTAAAGTTCAACTATAGTCAATAGTATAACTATTGTACTTACTATGACTACTCATTTTAATTAGCAAATACAGCTATAGTTATAGTAAACCTCTCACTATAACTATAGTCAATAGTATAACTATTGTGCTTACTATGACTACTCATTTTAATTAGCAAATACAGCTATAGTTATAGTAAACTTCTCACTATAACTAAAGTTCAACTATAGTCAATAGTATAACTATTGTACTTACTATGACTACTCGTTTTAATTAGCAAATACAGCTATAGTTATAGTAAACTTCTCACTATAACTATAGTCAATAGTATAACTATTATAATTTCAGAACTACTTACTATAACTTACAACTATAGCTATAGTTAAAGGAACCTTGTTACTCTAATTATTGTTATTGTTACCTTCTAAATTACAACGTTCTGGACTACAATTGAAGGGTAGCTCCAAAAACTCCACAAGTCCAAAAAACTGAAAAATGAATTTGAGGTGCATTATGTAGTGTACAGTATTACACATATACTGATACAATCGGAATCGTCAAAAACACATCTCGTCAGTCAGGAACCAAACTGACAACGATGACAATAGTGGTGGATGTTTGGAAGATTCATATTTCCAGAGGTACTGTACACGTTATTCAACATTTTGCTTCATAGTTAATCTTAAATTGTACATATTTCTTGTTACAATTATTAAATCAGATAAAAAAAAAAAGTCCGTCACGCAGGGGCTGCGTAAACTAAGCAGATTTCCCACGTGAAGCTATACAATAGACAAATCTCCATAGGAGAGCCGAACAGTTACGGCAAAAGGCCGAACTAGCTTTTCGCGGGAAATTCAAAAATCCGTTATCGGCCCAAATTTCATAAAAATACAAATATCTCGGTTAATATTCAAGATAGGGAATAAATGTATATAACAATATTTATAGTAAATATAATTTGCAATAAGATTGATTCTGTACAATTTTTCGATCCGACGTATAGTAACGGAGATATTTCGAATTTTTGAAAATCCTCCCCTCTAAACCCTCCCTCCCACTGGTCCGATTTCAGCCGTTAACGAACCTGATCTTTCTTTTTACATAAAACGACTAAATATCGAGTTTGGTAACGATCAAACAAAAATTGCGACCGCTAGAGCGGTAACAGACATATATATATATATATATATATATATATATATATATATATATATATATATATATATATATATATATACATACAGTTTTGAACGTCATCTCCTGGGTAGGATCGATGGACATTTGAAGAAAAATTTCGAAAATCGCATCATGAGTACAACCTCAATAGCTGATTTCCCTTAAGGGAAATCTGCTAAAAGCTCAATATGCCGAATTCTAATTCTCCTCCATGATCATGTTATCTATATGATATTTGACTTTTAGGTTTTTGTTGAATTCCACCAAAAACGCCATTAGTCCAGAACATTCTTCTTCCCCATTGAAAGAGGATATATTTGATCATCTGAAAATTAGTATAGATAACATTCCTGATCCCCAAGGAGTTGATTAAAATAATATCAAAATTTTACTCCCTCGTGGAATGAAGATAAACGTTTTTTTTAAATTTACCAAAAAAGTGTTTTTTTTTTACTAGAGGGGCTTTTCTAGCACCCCTCAATTATTATTTAACTTCCTTACAAGGAAATAAAAATGCCACATTCAAAGGATACATATATATGCTACATTTTAACCTCGTTAATCAATCAATGAAGAGATTGTTATAGTTATTTTATAACGTCTAGGATATAATTATTTATCGCTTATAAATTATTTTATTCTAAAGAAACTAATCTGGCCTTTGTCCTCCCACCATTTTCTAACCACGATAGACCTTAATATTTTATTTAACTAGTCTTTCTACCATATAATTTCCCATACCCACGTTCAAGCCCAGAGTCTAACTTTACAGAGAACCGAATGATTTCCGCCTTAGCAATCATGGCTACTCTGAATTAATTACATCCAAATTAATTGGACATACTAATAATACAAATTTAATCTTGGATACAATATATACATTTTTAACGTTGAAAAAATTCTATGCTGAGGGGGTCTCAGGTTGGTTATCTGTGTTAAGGCTTTTTAGAGACTTAAAATCCCATGATAAATCTAGAGCCGTGAGTTCGTTGACCAGTAGGAATTTATTTCCTGTGAAAGTACGTCACGGAGGGACTGTGTAAACTAAGCAGATTTCCCATGTGCTGGTATGACAAGCTTGTGATTCCATCGTACCAAACGTTCTTTACTTATATGTAAAATAAAAAAACGGTGAGAAGATGGGAGGTTACTGAAACGCAAATACGTGGACTTTTTCGTCATTCCCTGGGTAGGATCGAGGGGGATTTGAAGAAATCTTTCGAAAATCGTGTCATGAGTACAACATCTCAATAGCTCAAATCTCCGAAAAGATCGAAAACCGGTAGATAATCCGTCTCAATTTGCCTTAGAAGCACAAATTGGAGGTTAATAAATAACAAGTCTTAGTTGAGGAAATAGAAATTTTATGGATAAACAGGTCAATAAGATCCTTCCTAAATTAGATTAGTTAGATTAAGTCCGGGGCTAGGGTGTGGGCTTGCAGGGTGGACTTTATAACATTTAACCAACCGGCGAGTGAGCTTTCATACAGCTTGTTGGATATTACCTCTTCTACGAACAATGGCGTTTATTCATTCATAAACCCGTTGAGCGCAGTACGTGTATACCCTAGGCCCTAGGAGCTACGGAAGCGAGAGTCGACCCTAGCCCGTCGATACACCTGAATACTGTATGGGGGAGCCGAAGGAAAGATCAGCAGCTCTGCCAAACTAGCGGCTGCTATTGTTAGCAGTACACCTAGAGAGCTCCGTCTGTTCACTAGTTCAGAGTAGCTGCAGTGTTCACCGTGTGCAGTGTCGAGTTCCGCTCAATCGTTTGGGGTTTTCTTTTTTTTGGTGAAACAAGTGGTTTGTGCCCAACACGACTGGACTCCGGGAAAAAAAGAAAGAAAAAAAAAATTGGATTCAAGTTGCTCACCAGATAAAGGTGCATCAACGTGAGTGGTTTGTATCATTTTTCTAATTCTCCTATAAATATCTTCAATGACTTCTCTGCAAAATGTAATGCATCATGAATATCTTATAAATTACGAAAGCGGAACTTAAAATACATTCAAGAAGAATCTTCAACTTAGCAATTCAATCCGAAATACCTAGTCATAAAAAAGATACTTTTCGATTTAGCATCATAAAATTTTTTGATTTAATATAATAAATAAACACAGTTTACTCTCAAAATGCAGGTAGTTAACGAAAACGAGAGTTATAGATACAGGGCGATGATAACCTAGTAGTGTTTCGCCCTAAAACCTTATGAAACAAACAAACTATTGGCAGACCTGTTTGTCGTAGCTGGATCTGATTTCAAGTCTTAAAAGGAGAATAACAAATTTCGCAAACAAATTATGATTGTTAATATTTTCTGGCCAAGCCATTTTTCCACAACGTAAATGTCCAATTTTCAATTGGAATAATTGTTATAAATGGAATGGAACAGAGCGGAAATCATCAAGAATGTATTTGAAAACTGTAGATTTGAAAAATATTGATAAAAGCTGATATACCAAGTGGCAACGTTACAATATATTTATTAGTTTCAAAAAATTCAGAAAAATGTCATACACCTTCATCATTTGTGTATGAATTTATTTGTATACATTGAAAACAATGTTGTCATAAATATTCCACTTAAAGACTTTATATTCTTATATACATGTTTGCGAGTGGTGTCCTGGCGGATGAAGGTTTTCTTGAAAAATTTAAAAAAGACATTAAATTGGGTACATGCTCATCAGAGATTCTGCATTGCTTGCAACTTCTTAAAATCATTCAAACTTTTTATTTTTTTAAACTTCATAGTTTAAAGTATATTGTTGTCAAATGTTGTCTAAATTGACAGTTATTGATTCATGTCTTGCTTCTCCTAAGCTGATGATATCTGTTGGACTTTTTCATCCTGAAGAATTTTAGAAACATAAACCCATTCTCCAATTGATAGAAAAAAACGAATTCCATATGGAAGCTTATGTATTCCTATTAAGGAATGTCTGGAATGTGCAATATCGTTTATTTCTGTGATAGAAAGAAGGCAGCTCAATTTGAGCATGTGTTTAGACAATGGTTTCACTCCTACAAAAGGCTGAAATAAAAATCACGAAGAGAATACAACTAAGCAGAATTAGCACATATACTAGAAAGGCAGATATTTGCGTGTTGTCCCTGTAAAGATGAAGTCATAACGAGATTTTATTCCTTATTTCTCAATTAAAAGAGCTCTAAACGAAACAAGAAATTTAAGCTACACATTGAGATACTCAGAGCTATAATAGTTTAAGCTAAAATATAAAAACACATTTTTGTTTACAGGGAGCCTCTATTTTTTTTTTCTAATTTGAAGTTTTTTTATTCCAAGTATAAGAAACATCATCAGTATATTTCAATAAACTCCATTTTCGTCAAATATACGATGCCTGGTGAACATCTGAAGAAAAATGTTGACAAACCACATTCTGAGAACTGCCCAATTAGATAACGTTTCCTTCAGGACCTCGTCAACGTCTAGCAACATAGAGCTGCATCTATAAGCAGAACAACAACGATGCAACTGAGAGATGCATTAATAGAACCGTCATTTAACAGCCTTGCATTTGAATAAGGTCCAGAAAGTGACTACTCATCACATTAAGAAATAATTATATGAGACATGAAGAAACTATGTCAACTTTTTCAAAAACCCTGTAACGTGTAACCTTGCTACAAAAGATGTTTTAGGAGACTTCCATCTTGAACCAAAAACATCGAATTCACTACTAATAGAAAATTCGGAATTATTTCCAGGAAAAAAAGCGAAAATTAAATTTTTGCAACGAAATGTCATTATATCCCGACGAACTGAAACGTCCACAAACAGTCATCATATTTTCACAAATACGTTGAAATTTAAATAGTAATTAACGATATTTTTATTGTTTGTTTCTGAGGTTCTAAATCATTACTTTTGTCCCTCGAAAAGTGAAAAGAAAACATTTAACAACGGTACGAAGTGTCTGGTCAGCTCCTTGTTAATGGATATGACGTGCTAAAATGTCTGATGACGTTCAAATTAAATTTTCAATCAATTTTTAGCTTAGGCTATCAGGAAACTATCATATTAAAACCTTTTTTAACATGCCTCGTAATGTACCGGGTTTTTTTCATTGGTTCTTCTACCAATATTTTCTTTGATGTTCTTAACTGTATTTTCATGGTATCAATTTAATTATGAGTCTTTAATTTATTGTTACATTTTGCAGAGAAAGTACCAGTTGAATTTTTAATTCCAATGATGTTTTACAGAAAGCATATTTTTACCTTGTGATTTATTATTATCATTTGAAAACATATAGCAGACATTTTATTTAATGTTTGATGGTTTTAATATATAGAGGTTTATGTGAAAGAGAGAAAGATAAATCTAGATTTGTTTCAAGTGAGCTATTTCTAATCTTGTTTGATATTTACAAATTCTTGCTTAAACATTCTATTATCAACCAAATCTATTAATCTTGCTCAGATTCTAGAACATTTGTTTATGATGTGGACTAGTTTCTACAAGTCTTCATTCCAATAATAGGTTTATTTCTAGCAATTATATTTTTTTTTTTATATTTGGAATGAAATCCATGTGGAAGAATATTATTTTGATATTACAAAGATAACATTGTTATTTTGACTTCCGTTTCCGTGAATAGTTTTGTAGGTAGGATTCCCGGAAGGGAGTGGACCATAGAATAATTAAAAAAATAACTATCAGTCTATTTTAGTTGGATCTTAATATTTACACTTAAAACCAACGAGTACTATGAAGATTACATATTTAGAGAGAAAATAATATAAAACCGGTTGAACCGTTCTACAAATTCTGAAAGATATGAGAAACTTTATTTCAGATCACATATTAACAATAATTTCCTGATCATAATTACATTTACAGAAAGAGTTATTTCCAAACCTCTTTGTTTCCGTGCCCCAAAAAATGTCAAAAATGGCTTAACTAGGGGAAGGGCATTTATTCACTACACTTTCTCTTAAGCAAGAGTCATATGGAAAATTGAAGGAATTGGTTTTAAATTGTACAAATTAACTAATTGTGGAAATTTCATAGTTAGGACTGTTGTAAAACCTAGTTGAAAACCTCTACTTTTGATTGTATGTTTGTCCCTTCTTTTGATTGAAATCGATTAAGTGGTGGAGTAATGAAGATTTGTATAGGACAATTTTTGATATTATAAAACGGTAAATAAATTATGCTCAATGACATTTCTTTCTCGATCCTTGCATTGGAAGGGATATATTATTTATAAAATTGAACTCATTTTAAATGAAGTGCAGCACAACATTGTGTATATACTTTATTTAGTACTAGTACAAGAAACTCATGTGGTGTCCATTTCAGATTTTTATTGATACCATTGGAGAAAACACTATTTCACAAATGTGTCAAAGATCAGAATTTGTTGGTTTGCATTATTTGCTTTCACTTCTACTAAAATTTAGAATTGCAAAAAACAAATAAATAGAATACATGAGGTAATGTTTTTTGAGCCAGCAGGTCGCATATCTGGTTAGCGATATCAATAGACATTTCACAGTTGAACAAAATTTGCGAAACTTCCGCCATGAGTTTGTACTCTCAAGGTTATCCTTAAGAGCTAATTTTTCGTAACATCATAACTAGTAGGGGCATAATTTAGAAACCATTTTGAAGTTATTGCTAGTGGACACATTGTATAGATGTATTACTTCAACTGAAACAAGTTCATAGTGGAATTCATATTGCTTGACAGGGAAATATAAACTCTCACCAAGGAAATCAGGACTCAGCGAAGTGTGGGAGAGAGATCCCAGAGATTGATAGCTGAAGCAGAGAGGGAGCAGCGAAGATGGAGGATCAGAAGCAACTTCAAAATGATGAACCTCTGTGGTTAGCCTATTATCATATGTATTATTATGAAAGGCAGGATACCCTGGTTCGGGAAGTCGAGAGAACGCGTCCCAGAAGCCAGCCCAAGTTCTTGCATGGTAAACCAGGAAGGGTGAAAAGGAAAGTAAGACCCTGGCATGAAACAGGATATCATCTCGAAGAGCCATGCACTCTTTCCTCTAAAAAAATATTTAAGTAAGCCACAAAAAAAAAAAAAAAAAAAAAAGAACTTTCGAATTGTAGAAAAGGAGTACAAAAAACAAGAAAATTAAATTATTTATTAACGTCCATTTTTGCAACTAAGGCTAATTGGGACCGGATATCTACAGGTTACTACCTTCTTCAAGCCAGGGTGGGAGTAAGGATTTTATTTAATGAATTCCGTCACTAAATCAATTCCTATTGCCCAGGCGGGAATCGAACTCGCCACTCTAGGTTCACAAAGTGAGATTAAGGCCGACGCTTTAACAAGAGCAATTGAAATTTAATATCATTATGTCTACAGATTGTAGTTGGAATTTTGAAACTAAACTTCATATTTAAACTTTAAACCAGAAAAGAAAGAGTTTGTTAATGGTTGTTAATCGGGACAATCGGAGGGGAAGGGGGGGGGGTAAAATTAATATAAATATCTCCCCTAATTTAATTTTCTGCGATTCTTATTCTATATTTTTTAGTCAAATTGGAATATTAACTGAGGTCTTCGCATTTTTTAGTTTCAGTCTTGAGTAAACCCCCACTCCTACTTGTACGATTTTCATTCAGAACACCTGATCCATTAATTCTTTCATATACAGCACGTGGGAAATCTGCTTTGCTTACACAGCCTCTGCATGGTTGACTTATGCTCGTTGTTTTCGCTCAAAACATAATCTCTAAACAAATATGTTTAATTTCCGTATGCTTACAGACAGCATTATAGAACCATTATTAGAAACTAAAATATATTCCGCAAATTCTAGGCAAACAAGAAAAATCATTAATAATGCGACACCTGTTTAAGGGACTTTTTACTATTTCGATATAAATTATACAAAAATGAGAATAATAATTTAAATTCTAGAATAATATTGATTTTAAGTTTTGATGTAACAGTAGCATGACTAATGTGGTGTGAAGAATAGACTTTATTTTTTTACTTCTATAACTCGTTTCAAACATGAATTATTTGTTACTCTTTGCTGTAGTCAGGATCATCCGATTTAACCGTTTATCAATAGCTCTACAGATATTTTATTTCTACCATTTATCTCAGTGATAAGATAAGCGTTCTATTCACACTATTATCTATATAGAATAAGATACTTTATACACAGTAGTGATAACAAACAACTGGACAAAATCACGAGATTTCCTAATTATGTCCTTCTAGAGATTCTGCTTGTACGTATTCGCACTTTAAATGGTTTCAGAAAATGAGAGAAGAACTTTGACAAAAGTGCCCTGTATCTCTATGGTAATAATGAATTCCAATAATATTTACTCAGAATATCTGTGCAGATGTTCTCAATGGGTTAAGATTTGCTCCACTAGTCGTTCTAGTTTTACTAAATAAAAGATTTAATTTGACGTAAATCAGCTGTAGAAGACTCAAGAAGAGAGTCCAGGGAACGTTGGCTCGAGGAGGTTAGTCATCCAAAGGGGGGAATCCTACCTGAGAACCAAGAGAATCGGTAAAAAAGTCCGTCACGCAGGGGCTGCGTAAACTAAGCAGATTTCCCCCGTAAAGTTGAACAATAGATAAATCTATATAACTGTAACACAATAGCACTGCCAATATTAAGTGAATAAATAAAAACGATAATAAGAAACCTCCAGATGGAAAGCGACTGAAATGTAAGCAAATAGGTCTGTCAACAAATTACTGGAAAGAAAATAAATTACTGAAATATATCAGAATATAATATATTAATTTTATTGAAAACCATTTACTATATCTAGTACTGTAATTTATAAAGAATCAGAATAATTTTTATACCAATCAATCAATTTTTAGTAGTCCAAGAACTTAAGACGGGTGGGGGGCAACCTGATCATATTTTCATGTATCTCAAATAATACAGCTCTCTTAAAAACAATATTTGGTATATAAGCTTCGATTAATGTGTTTTATTACATAACAGAGTATTGTTTATGTAACATGAGCAGAAGTGGGGGTTTGCTGCTGGCTGAAAACTGAAAAATCAAAATATCTCGGTTAGTATTCAAGATAGAGAATAAGTGTATATAACAATATTTATTGTAATTTTAATTTTCAATAAGATTGGATCTATACTATTTTTCGTTCCGACGTATAGTAACGGAGATATTTTGATTTTTCGAAAAAAAAGAAAGGGGAATCCTTAAGGGAAATCTGCTAAAAATAAAGCCTGTGGCTGAGTAAACTAAGCAAATGTCCAAAGTAAGAGATGGACTTTTCAAATGTTTTATTTTCTCCCCCTCTAACTGTCTAAGTCCTTGTCCCATTTCAACAGTTAATCAACTTGAAATGTAGTTCCACATTGGGCTATTTTAATGAATAGGGGAGGGGGGTTAGAGGAGAGGATTCGAAAATTCAAAAGATCTTTACTATTTTCTTCTCTTCAGCCTTCAGCAACCCCCTCACTCCAACACATCGGATTTTTACTTAGAAATAGAAATTATATGTCGGGAAGAGACTAATGGAAAATCTGCTTAATTTACGCATACCCTGCACGACGGACTTTTCCACTATTTCCCTCTCTGTGAATCCTACGTTAACGACACTTGGAACATAAGCTGGGCACAAGACCTTTAGTCACAAAAGGTAAAAATTGAAAATGTAAAGGGCATTGAAGGCCAACAAAGTAATATAATATTGGAATTATTAAAAAAAAACTACCAAAACTGTAGAACATTATTCATTTTTCAAAAATCACACTGTGAGTTTAATCTGAATACGTGATTATCTGTAAGAGGTTGTTCAGCGTTTTAATTCCAAAGATAATTAATTTATTTTGAAGGTAAATGCCAATCGAATTTTATTGTGATGATTCAATCTAGTTATTTATCTATCCTTCAAAATTGAACTAACACAGTTTAAAGTTCCCCAGTTTCCACTATTGTTAGAAATCTAAATTCAAGAATTAAAATATATTTAATATAATGGCGAAGTTTCTATAGTACCCTTTTCTAGTCAGGACGGAACTAAGGCATTTATTTAGTGAGTCCGTCAACAAATAAATTAAATAAAAATTTAAAAAATAAGGAAAGAAAGTAAAAGTTTGAATAATGCGGAAAAAAAATTGATAAAACATTTTAGTTTTATTTGTCGAATATTAGGTATCCAAATCCTTAGCCACTAATTAAATTGACTCTATTAAAGGATTACTTTCTTGTCTACAAATTTCATTCAGACCAAGTGTTGGAAGGTAATAAAGATTGGCACGAGATGCGCCAGTGGACGACTGCCAAGTTTGACGGCGATCAAATAAATTAAAAGTCTGCTGCAACAAGAAGAACCTCCCCTGTAATACTCCCGCGATATTTATCTTCATGCGGGGTCTTCATTAACATTTCAGCATATGGGTCAGAATAATGAAAGAGGCAACTTGAAAATATCTAGAACAGAATGGCGGATTTCATTGGATGAAAACGGGGGTTGACAGGAGAGCCATAAAACACACTTTCAACATTAACTTGCCAACATTTCGCTTATAGTTAATTATCAGGTTTGTAATAAAGCAAAAACAAATAAAAATGAAGAAACAGTGTAATAGAATTAAGCTTTAAAATAAATTTTATCTTTTACTCAGAATAATTTCCCTTAGAGAAATGAAATAATTTTCAATCCAATGTAGCCAAATGTTTTCTTTCTTTCATTTATTAGGATTATATGGAAGTCATGTGGTACCCATATCAGATTTTGTTGCTTCGTTTTTGTTTGATAGTTACCAAATTCCATTTATTAAACGTTTTATGTTAACGGCTGTAATCGGACCGGGGGGGGGGATAAAAATTGCCTTTAAATCTCAGTCTAAGGTTAAGTCGCAAAAATGGAACTGCAAAGAGGTTTAAATTTAGCAGGGGCTTATAAATGAGGGACATCATTCAGATCTCAGTGAGAGGCCCAGGTTAGGCATGTGAGATAAAGCGTTAGCCTTAATATCACATGGTAAACCTAGAGTGGCGAGATCAATTCCCACCTGGGTAATTTATGTAGTGAGGAACAAAAATAAAAAAGTCCGTCACGCAGGGGCTGCGTAAACTAAGCAGATTTCCCACGTGAAGTTATGCAGTAGATAATTTTGCCCAAAAACAACTGTTGTAGTAAGGTATCTCTAAAGCTATTCAAGAGAGACGAGTAGTTATGGAAACGGGAGCTCTCGGCGGAACGTCCCGAACATAGCCGACCCCTGCCGATCATACACAGAATACAAATGCAAATATCTCGGTAATATTCAAGATAGGGAATATATGTATAGAACAATATTTATAGCAAATTTAATTTGCAATAAGATTGGTTCAATACGATTTTTCGGTCCGAAGCATAATAACGGAGATATTTCGAATTTTCAAAAATCCCCCATCAAACCCCACCCCCTCCTACTGGTCCGATTTAACGAACTTGATCTTTCTTTTTACATAAAACGATTAAATTTCGAGTTTGGTAACGATCAAACAAAAATTGCGACCGCTAGAGCGTTAACAGACAAATATATCTATATATATATATATATATATATATATATATATATATATATATATATATATATAATTTTGAACGGACCTCATTTTCGTCATCTCCTGGGTAGGATCGATTGACATTTGAAGAAATTTTTCGAAACTCGCGTCATGAGTACGACCTCAATAGCTGATTTCCCTTAAGGGAAATCTGCTAAAATGTAGCTCACCATAGTAAGAAAGGGTGGTAACCAGTAGATAACCCGTTCCAATTAGCCATAGTAGCTATACGTGAGCTTCAACAAATAATAATTGTAATAATAATGATCTAAATGAAATGTTATTTTCATTTCGAGACAGAAGATCTTAAATATAGAATTAACAGAATTCTTTAGCTTATTGTGATATAGAAGCATCTTTATCATATTTTAGAAGATTTCTCTCAGTGGAATGTGGGATGTGCTCCTTACGAATTTCCCGAAACATAACTAAATATAAATATCTTTTGAACTTAATTGAAAATGAAGTACATTCCTATTTGTATATATTTTTCTGCCAACGGCATTAATATTAACGTGAAATTATTCTGAATTGTTGAAATCGGGCCTGAAGAACACAGACCTTATACAGATCTTTTATTTCATTTATAAACTCTACCTGATAATTTTCCCTGATATCCTTGTTTCCTCGGGAACGAGGCAATGAAGAGGGATCCACATGAAGCGGTTTCCCCTTGACTTCCGTACCAGTGCCCGTCATAGTCCTTAGCCTCCGTAAACAGACAACATTTAATCTACTTTCCTCTATAGCCCCACTTACGTCTTGTAAGAAGGAACTTAGGTAATAGGCACACAGATTTACGTTAATGAATATTATGTATATATAGGTATTTTTGAGCTTCATTTATATTTGATAAAGGATATTTCGGGTTTCGAACTAATGGTAAAGTAGAATAGTGCGAGGGATAATCATTAATATCCTGATCTTATTAGTGCCTTTTGTGAAAAATGTGTATAACATTTAATATGTTATATTATATGTATAACATTTAATATATTAAAGATTAAACATTTATTATGTAAGAGATCGAAAAATGTTTCACTGTATGTTTTGTTGGCAAACTTCTATTTACAATTTAATCCCCTTTCGTTTTTTTAAGAACTAATATTAACCAATATGTGCATATTTATTGTTTGTAGCATTCAGTAAAAACCCACTCCTATCCAGACGAGTTTCATTTTAAACTATTAAACCACTGAACAGATATCTTCCTTATATTTGAAGTTTTGTATACAATAAAGTAAGAAATTGTATTTAGGAAGAAACTGAGACTAGAATGTGACAGTGACATCAGCTTTGCTGTTATATCACACAAGACGTCACATAAATATACTTAGATTATACAGCCACTTGGTTTGCGTGCACTTAATAGCAGATTTCCCTTAAGGGAAATCACCTATTGAGGTTGTACTCACGACGCGATTTACGAAACATCTGTCGAAAGACTCTCGTTCTTTGTCCGTTACCGCTCTTGCGTTACATTGTAACAAAACTCGATGTATGAGCGTTTCATGCAAAACTAAAGGTTAAATTCGTTAATGTCTGAAATTGAACAAGTGCGAGGACGGGGGTTAGAAGGAGAATTTCAAAAATTTGAATATCTCCTTATTATACGTCGGATCGAAAAATTGTGTAAAACCAATCTAGTTGCAAATATGTATTATAAGTATTGCTATATACATTTATGCTCTATCTTTTATATTAATGAAGATATTTGCGTTTTTTAATATTCAGCATTCTGTAAACCCCCTCTCCGTCTCATGCATTAGCAATAAGCTGTTATATCGTGAACCCCTTTATTTCAAGCTTATATACCAAACATTGTTTTCAATCAACGTTTGTTTATTGTGTGAAATACTTAGGTACAAATCCGCAGTGTTATGAAGACAACAAATTTAGATTTTTTGTTATTTACTCAAAAATGTTTATTTGATCTACACCATACTAGATATTTAACCGTTTCAGTCGACAGTAAAGATCATTGTTATTCACAAAAATCGGACCTGGAATAGTGGGGGTTTAGGGAGTGGGGGAATTCGAAAATTTAAAATATCTCCATTATTATGAGTAGGATCGTAAAATGTTATAGAACCATTCCTGTTGAACTATTGATGTCCTACAATTGTTGTTCTATGCATTTTTTCGTAACTCAGGTTTTAAGAGAGGTATTTTTTTTCGTTGTAGCCAGCATTCAGTGTAACCCCTGTACTCAAAGGATTTGTATTTAGAAAAGGGGAATATGTAGTGAGATGAGATCACAAGTGTGTTTTACCAGCACGGAGGAATTCTGCTTAGTTTACGCAGCCCCTGCTATTTTCAGTGTTAATAGAGAGATTTGTTCAGTAAAGAATACCATGAACATTCTATTAGATTTGATGACTGACAGGTAATAACTAGAAAAAATTGACAATATTCCTCTCTGGTCCTTTCTAAGAAATACATTTGAACAAATATATTTCTTTTAATAAGAAAGGAGGTGGATTTAAGTCAAATGGATGTATTTAAATAAATTTTGCTCTAATGAAGATGGCCTTTTCACAGGATGTAATTCAATTTATTTTACCTGTTAGTTTTATATCCAACCTGTTATTTCCTGGTGCATGATAAATAAGAGACAAATTACAACTATCCTTCTACATCCGTTACAGCTGTTGCGACCGTAATCCTTTGCCAACTGTACGATGATGATTTCGACCTAACTAACGTTTTGCCGCAAGATTTGTGAGCTGTTGTGTCTGGGCGGCTTTGTTCGGCAGAGGAATGCAGTGGCCAGTTTTCTGTCATGCCTGGGTTCAACGATTCTTGGCAGGGAAACCCATTTATTAGTTTTGGTCTCCTAAGTTTGGTCCGCGGCCAGTCAGCTTCTGAGCAGCCATTTATCAAAGTGCGGGTCGATTTATTACATTAACTGCTTTGTCCTTCCCCGGGCTTAACCTCGTATTTATAAGAATATTAATGGCGTCCCTAAGAGATTTAATAGGTCCATTAAAGTTTGCCACCCGAAAATGGGTTAAGTGTGGTGTGAACTAGAGTTTATCAAACTCACCTAGTAGACGGTCAAAAATATATGCAAAATGCTCTACTTTCAGGTTCTCCTGGAGAGCAGAGCATTACAAGTGTACCAACATTCACCACGCAGTGTCTGCGTTGATTAATAGGATTCCCTGCGTGCGCACATATTTGCATTTATCTAAAAAAGTAAAAATTCAAAGAGAACCCAAAGAGTCCGCCACTAAATAAATCCCTACTGCCGAGGGTTGGAATCGAACTCGCCACTTTAGGTTTACCATAAGAGATTAAAGACCATCACCCCAACTCACACGGCCAATACGCACATATGAATTGATACCAAGCTTTGAGAGACCATATGTTTTGCCGTATCTCAGTCCCTGTTTGGCACATATGGTACATTCTTCTGATATAAGATTAAGGACATTTTATAAATAGCAACTCCTTTCACTTTATCTCAATAATCTCTGGCACAAGTTTCGGTCTCAATATTTGTCTATCTTTATCAAAATACACCAATAACCGATTGGCTACTATTAATATTTAAGGTTTATAGGAAATCGCCAGTAACCAATGCTGTGTTATTTGTGTACAAGGCAAAAACTGCTAGCTGGACAGCAGCATAACTATAAGTACTTCTGAGTACAAGTACTTATAGTTATGTTGCTGTTGAATTGAGTAATTTAGTTGATTTGGTGCAAAATATTACTGCTAAATTTGGATTATGTTATGGACGAATACATAACAAGGAGTATGAAAACGATCAGTAAAACACTGGTGGCTTAGTTTAGTGCTAAAATATCTTTGCAGAGGATATATACAATATGTATATGGGTATTGAAAGTTTCGTCAATGTCATTGCTCCAGGTCAATGTCAAAGCAAAACTTACTACTAAAGAAAACAGAGCCAAACAACGTCCGTTGAAATGTTCCCATCAAGAATGTGACTTACTAAAGAATAAGATGTGATTAAAACTATAAGAAACGTCATGATAGGTCGTAAAAATATGGTGGTTTTGTTGATTTCGAGAAATGTAAATTTCCCAGTATCTGCATATCTGCAACTGCCCTCGAGGGATTACACGCTTTTGTGTGAGAAAAAAAAAAATTGAACGGACTTGATTTTTGTTATCTCATGGGTTGGATCGATGGACAATTGAAGAAATGTTTCGAAAATCGCGCCACGGGTACGACCTCAATAGCTGATTTCTCTTAAGGGAAGTCTGCTAAAATTCCTAATGGCCAGAGAGATGGGATGTTTTCATGCTTGCATACTCTTGTGGACTGTCAAAGATGGAACCTTAGCAAACGGATTGCGACCCTACTTCAGTGTTGTGTCTAGAAGTATTGACGTTTGGGTCTCATCAAAGAAAGTCCGTCACGCAGGGGCTGCGATAACTAAGCAGATTTCCCACGTGAGCCACGTAAATTAGCATTTATCTCAAAAAGTAAAAGTCCAATGAGACCAATATTTGGTATTTAAGCTTCAAATAAAGGGCTTCATGATATAAAAGCTTATTATTAATATGACATGAGTAGAAGTAGGGGGTTTACTGAAGGCCGAAAGCTAAAAATTGACGATGAAATTCATTAAATAACGTCCTAAATTCCCACCCTGGCTAGAAAAGGGTGGTAGCCTGTAGATAACCCGTCCCGATTAGGCTAAGTTGCAAAACGTGGACGTTAATAAATAATAATAATATAAATTGACGATATCTCGGTTAATATCGAAAATAGAGAGAACATGTACATAACAATATTTATAGAACATTATAATTGCAATTACATACGTTCTGTACAATTTTTCGATCTAATAAGAGAGGTCGTTTGAGTTTTTGTAATTCCCTCTCACCACCCCCTAACCACCCCTAACTTTGAAGAATATTTAAACCATCTTGAGTCTGCAGTACGATCTACGTCTACCCAAAACAGCCCAAAACGAGCTCTAAAACACACCAGAGTTTAAAACTGAATTACTAATAGAAAGTAAATGAGTGAAAGTAACTGCAGGGCTGTTATGAGCCATCCAAATGAAACTCTTCCGAACATAAATTAATAAATGAGCTTTGATGGAACGAGGAATGTAGAAGGCAGAGCTCGTTAAATAGGAGTTATGAATGGGCGCAATTAACAGTGTGACCGGGCGGACGTACAAGAGTTTGTTTGTTTTTGTACGAAGGAAGTGAGTTAGAAAAAATAGCCCGGGGGGGGGATGAAGTTATTTATGTTTTATATTAAGTTCTATATATCGCATCATATCATGACGCCTTGTTACACTGATATGCCGAACTTACTCGTTATCAAGGGACCAGAAAGTTTTCACATTTGTAACTCATAGAGATCAACAAAATTAATCTGCAAATTCAATTATAAATGCCTTCATTAGAACATGATATGCACGATTTAAGACATTATATTTTTAGTGATATTATAGATTCCACAATTAGCACGAAATAATTTATTATAAACAATAGAGCTCCACAACTGTGGCGATTTGGCTCTTCTTAAAGATGGGAGAAACAAAAACAAGTAAATAAAATAACAAAAAAAATGGAAAACACAAAATAATATAAATAACAATACTCTAAAAGGAACAAAAACACTTAAAGACATAAGAAACATGACACACGACTCAGAATTAAAAAAGTGGTAAATAAATAAGTGAAAGGAAAATTTGGTAACTTAGAAAAAAAAAAAAACTATTCATAAAAACAGGGGTACATCATTCAAATTTAAACACACACACACACACACACACACACACACACACACACACACACACACACACACACACGCACGCACGCACACACATTAAAAATTTTAAAATATGTAATTAAATATTGTCAAACTGCCCAATTGTTTTTAAATATGTCAGAATAGTGGCGATATGGAGGCTACCCTCAGTCAGTAGTTCTTATAATCCATGTGGAATGTTTAAGTAAGTTCGTAATCTGCATTCTGTTAGTAGGTGTTTTATAGTTAGTCCAGTGTTGCAATGAGTACAAGTAGGCTTGTCTTTTCTGTTCATTATGTAAGAATGTGTCAGTTAGATATGTCCAATACGTAGTCTGGTGAGGACAACTTGGCCTCCACTTGAATCTAAGTATTGTTTCACTGACCATCCAGTAACATTGCGTTTTATTTCCAATAGTTTGTTGCCAGTACAGAACCAGTGTTTTTGCCAGTCTTTGAGTATTTTTGTTTGCACTATCTTGTTGAGGTCTGTTGGTGTTAGCGCAGTTATGCCAGTGTAGTAGTCATTTTTGCATGTTTGTCAATATGAGTAATTTCTGTAATGCCCTGAAGTAAAAAAGGATTTTGCTGAAGACTCAAAGCACAATAAAAACAAACAACTCCATTAACATTCCAGTTCGGGAAAAAAATGTACAGAAAAACTGTTGTAGGACATTAAATTATCAACTAGATGATTAGTTATACAACACTTTTCGACCCGACGCATTATAACGGAGATATATACTTCCATTGATATACGTTTCAATAGTAAAGAAGACATTTACAATTTTAAATCTGTCCGTTCTCTTAATCTCCACTCCTCACGGTTGGATTTAGTTCATTAACAGACTTGATCTTTAGTATTAGCTACACGAATCGTTCATTGACGGTTTATTGGTAGTTTTCTACTGATGAAACAAATATCGAGTACTCCAGAGAGTTAAGGGTCATTAAAATCATATGTATCCCATGTAGGTGTGTGTGTGTTTATATATATATATATATATATATATATATATATATATATATATATATACCTACCATTTGGATTGTCTCTAAAAATCATCAAAAGTGGCATCATAATTACAACCTCAGTAGCTTAAAAGAGATCTGCTTAAGTCACACACTTCTACACAGTTAATTCATTAGTGTAGATTACATTTAAAACCACCAGCCAGATCATCACCAGAGGTTTTATTAGCATATTTCCCTTAACGGAATTTGCAATTAAGCCTGTACTCATGATGGAATTGTCAAAGCATTTCCTCAAATGTCCATTGATCCTATCTAGGGGAAGACGAAAGTAAGGTCCGTTCAAAGTTACACAAATACACACACACTCATATATATTGTTTGATCGTATTGGTGGAAATTTTGTTTGATCGTTGATACATAAGCGTTTCATGCAAAACTAAATATCACGTTCGTTAACATCTGTAATCGGACCAGGGGAAGGGGGGGGGTTAAAGAGTGAGGGAAATAGAAAATTCAAAACATCTCCGTAAATAAAAATAAAAAAGTAAATATAAAAAATTATAATGTAAATGTAATTTTCTAAACATATCCTTTGCAATACTTTTTCCTTTATCTTGAATACTGACCTAAATATTTGCATTTTTTCATTTTCAACCTTCAGTATACCCCCCATTTTTAGTCATTTCAAGTAAACAGTGTGCACTTATATCATGAAACGTGTTATTCTCAGTTTAAATACCATACATTGGTTTCAACGGACCTATGAGAGACATGCAAATACGTAGTATTATGGTGTCAGCAATATAAAATTTAACGTTTTTAACTCAGAAATGTTTGCTTGGTCTTTACCTTACCAATATTTAACCGTTCCGTTCAACACTGTTACCATACTCGGTCTATCATACGAACTAGTGGGAAATCAGTTTACTTTACGCATCCCCTGCGTGACGGACGTTTCGGATTATTTTTTATTTCCTTTTCGTTTTCCCCGCTCCATACTTCCATCTCCCAAAAGAAGAGTTACACTCAGCTGAAGTGTAATTAAACTCAGTTCATATATTTACTTTGTAATTGGGAACCTCTGCAATTTCAACGAAGAAAAAGGAATTATAAGTTATAAGAAGAATTCGCATCGAAGTTTATGCGAGTGGACCAAAAAGGGTGTCACTTAGAGTCTCTGTAAACTAAGCAGATTTCTTAAGTGCAGGTATGACACAAACTGATCTCATCACACAGTATACTTTTTATTTCTTAATAAAACCCCGATGAATAGACGTGATGGAGGCGGGTTACTGAAGGCTGAAAACAAAAATGTACGAATAATTCACTTAATATTTGAGGTACATAAATATGTATAAAGCAACAATTGTAAACCTCTTAAGGACAATGATTCTATAACACTTTTCGATCCAATTTATGTTAATGGAGATATGTTTATGCGTCAAATGGCGTCATGAGTACGACTTCATTTCCTTTAAAGGAAATCTGCTAATATTTGAGAAATTAAACGTCGAAATCTTGTGGTTTTAGAGACGGCTTTAGCTGTCAACACATTAGTATAATGAGCTTTCGCTATAAGCTCAGATATAAGATAGGAAACTATTTTAAAATTAGCACTGCGGTTATTAAAAACATGATATAATGGCGGCGACAAGAAAAATATATTATAAACGCAATGTGAACACATTAATGCGATAAATGAGGCAGATAGCGAAGCCGCCACTGTTGTGACTCAGGTCACATATTGTAATACCCACATTGTGCATATGGCGACCGTCTGTTCTCCCTCATAACTCCAAATTAATGCTTTGCGTCGTTGGGGAGTCATTTTTTTTTTTTTATGAGTTCCAAACGTTGCAGTAACATTCAATGTGTCATTATCTCTATCGCAAGTTGTTATAAACACCTTACGATAATAGAATGAATAACTTCAAAAAGATTTTAAAATTCCACCCCTAACCACCCCAACAGTACATATTCGCATGTATCTCGTATAATAAAGGTCTCTTGAAAACAATATTATTATTAGTATTTAAGCTTCGAATAAAGTGGTTTATTATGTAACAGAGTATTGTTGATGTGACACTTTTAGGAGTAGGGATTTGCTGACGGCCAAAAACTACAAAATGCAAATTTCTCAGTTAATATTGAACTTAGAGATTGAATATAGTTAACAATATTTATAATACATTTAATTTGAAATAAGATTTTCAATCCGATGTATAGTAACGGCGAATTTTCAAAATTCTCCCCCTCTAAACGAACTAAGTCTTTAGTTTTGTATGAGACGCTTATATATTGAGTTTGATAACGATAAAACAATAATTACGACAGTTAAAGCGTTAACAGGCCAAAATATATATATATATATATATATATATATATATATATATATACAATTTGAAAGGACCTTATTTTCGTCATCTACTCGGTAGGATCGATGGGCATTTGACGAAATTTTTTGAAAATCGCATCATGAGTATGACCTCAATAGCCCTAAAGAGAAATCTGATAATAAGCTCAAATAAAATGAAATGTTTTATAACTAGCTTAAATAGCCCAATATGGATTTCATTGAACTTTTAGTATGTGAGGCATGACGCTATAATTTAAGATTTTGTGGAACAAAGTATATGACTATTATTTTATTTCCGTTTGCTTCCTATTCGAATATTAACCGAGATATTTCCATTTTAGCAGATTTCCCTTAAGGGAAATCAGCTATTGAGGTCGTACTCATGACGCGATTTTCGAAAAATTTCTTCAAATGTCCATCGATCCTACCCAGAAGATGACGAAAATGAGGTGCGTTCAAAACTATATATATATATATAATATATTTGTCTTTTAACACTCTAGCGGTCGCAATTTTTGTTTAATCGTCACCAAACTCGGTATTTAATCGTTTTATGTAAAAAGGAAGATCAAGTTCGTTAATGGCTGAAATCGGACCAGGGGGAGGGGGGGGGGTTTAGAGGAGGGATTTTCAAAAATTCGAAATATCTCCAATATTATGCATCGGATCGAAAAATTGTATAGAAGCTATCTTATTGCAAATTAAATTTACTATAAATATTGTTATATACATTTATTCTTTATCTTGAATATTAACCGAGATATTGGCATTTTTATGAAGGCTGTGGTCGGGTATTGTTTGGATTAGTTCGGCCGTTTACGTAACTTCTCGGCTCAGGTGGAAGATTCTTCTAACCTTACCTGTCGTTTCTATCCTTATGCAATTTGATGTGATTTATGCAAATACGGTCTGTTCATCCGCCCCCCCCTTCTTTAGTTCTTGTACTACTAAAATTTGAGTTATTAAAATATAAATTATTTTTACAATTCAGAAGCCGTTTCAGTTGGGAATTTATTAAAATTAACTGAAAGATTTCTTATTACCGTTTTTATTTACTCATGGTGGGCTTGTATTACCAGTATGCAGATTGCTCTATTGTAAAACTTCACATGGGAAATCTGCTTAGATTAAGCAGCCCCTGCGTGACGGAATTTTTTAAATTTCAATCAATAGTAAACCCCCACTCACGATACGATTATCTTATACGATTTCCACGTTTGAGCTACTAAACATCTTATATCTGCATGGGATTCAAAGTGGAATAAAACATTCAACTTGCTTCAGTTTTCACAATCGTAAAATCGTTACAGTTTTGGTTCAGTATAATTTTATCGAAACTACAACGGTTAAACTCCATGTTTAACCACCACACAATGCTTGTAAGAAATTCCACCCAGATAAGATTTGTATCCTTCCATTTATGATTACATTCATACTATTGACTGATTAAATTGCTAAAATGTATGCTGTAAAGTTTAGAATTTTGATGTAGCTCATACATATTCGTCAGAACACAAAATTGTATTTGAAATATCTGATCTTTACACTACACGGCTTTCTTGTAAATATACACAATATTTTACCACACTTATTTAAAATTGTTTCATTCGAAAGTGACATTCGATATCTCCGATGCATTGGGTCAAAAATGTCATAGAACTTGATCTTTACTTTCTCATTTGTATCTTTGCTTGTTCTAGATCTTTTTATGACAATGGGGGAAAAAATGGTTATATACAAATCCTCTGTTTCTTAAATAGTTTCGGAAAAATTTGCCATTTTTTATTCATTCTCTCCTCTAAACCCTCTCTCCCTAAGTTGATTTAAATAAAAAAGGAGGGGGTGTATAATTGCATTTTAGAACAGTTCTAAATATGAAATTTACTCATTCTTATGCTAGTTATAGAGTTAAACGAGATACAGATGTCTCGTCAAAGTTAGTCAAGATAAATTAAGAGAGTGAGAAAACGGATAATTCACTTAAATTGTGAGAGCCCGAATTTTTCGTGGTAATCAAAATTAAAGACATTAAAAGACGCATACATTGGAAAAGAGTTCCCATTTTAGGAGTCGGTGGACCAGTAGAAAAAGTGACTGTATTTTTTATTTTGTATACAAATTATAAAAAAATATCTTTTCAAACAAACAAGTTTATTTTATATAAGTCGTTTGAACGTGTCAATATTATTGTTATCAGGGTTTTAGATAATGATTATTCTTATACGTTGTTTTCATTTTTGTTCCCAAATTATTGTTGGTGGAGTGGGGGGGGGGTTTCTATGTCTTCCCCAATGGTCGAGGAGTATTTTAAACATAAATTTTTTTTAAATATCCATCTTCAAATGCTTAAATAGGAAAATGTAAATAATTATTTATTTTAATAATTAGAGAATTAAATGCGTTACCAATAAACCCCTGAGGATATATAGATAAACTAATGCAGTGCATAAAGTTAAAATTATGTCTTTCTCTCTTTCATGGCAACTTTTTGTATTTTATGTTTTAACTGTTACCAGAGTAAATTAATAAATTGGCAATCATGTTTACAAAAAAAAATATATTTCCTCTATTAATTAATATTATTGCTTTTTTATCTAGTGAGATTTTGTACAAACAGAGAAATAATAAAGAAGGGAATATAAAAGAGAAGGATGGACACGTGGGGAACACTGTCAGTGGAGGTAACCGCTGGCTTCGGCGCTAGAGATGAGAGGGGAGCATACGCCCAGCCCAGGACGGTAGTAGACTAATTCCTCACCAGGCACCGCCACCTCCCAGCACAACTTAATAAATAGATTCATTTTTGACTTATTATGGAAATATTATTATATAAGTGAATAAAATTTACTCATTAGCTTGATCTCAATTTTATAAACATCCTACAAATTTTAAGAACTTGGAAAAAGCCATATATATTGCTAATGGAAGAGGAAAACAATGAACTTTATTTATTTTGGTTAAATGTTAACGTAACATAATGGAACACATCACATATTTTTTTTATTTTATTTTTTGAAAAGATTTACTAACTCTACCAGGGAAGCTGATGGTAGAGGAACAATTCAATTTTGGATGTACACAGTAGGCCTGTTTTCCTCTACAATGCGTTTTATTTAGGCAAAGTGCACTGTTAAAGAAACTCTTGACATAAATAAAAAACAAATGAAATAATATGCAATCAAAATTATTTAAAATATTAAACAAATTCAAAAACCATAGCCTAAACAAGAAATAAAACCTAATTAAAATACGAGTTACAGGTAGAATAAATAATACTAAATTGATACAATTTAAGAATGAACTACTAAATTTAACTACTTGAGGTGATAAAAATATGTAACATCTTACAAACTGAATAATAGAATTTGCTTAAAAACAACAAGACCAACAACATAAAAAACAAAACAACTATTAAACCTAAGACTTATATAAAAAACACAAGCTTAAAATGAAGAAATGAAAGAACGGGTACTTGTATTTTAATTAGGTTTTATTTCTTGTTTGGGTTCAGGTTAGCCATTTGAGTTAAAGCATTGGCTTTAATCTCACATGGTAAACCGAAAACGGCCAGTTCGATTCCCACTTGGGCAAATAGAAATTTATTTAGTGATGAAATTCTTTAAATAAAATCCGTAGTCTCACCCTGGATGGTAACCTGTAGATAACCAGTCCCAATTAGCCATAGTTGCATAAAGTGGATGTTAATAAATAAATAATATTTCTAGTTTAGGCTAAGGTTTTTGAATTTTTTTAATAGTTTAAATAGTGTTCATTACATGTTATTTCATTTGGTTTTTGTGAATGCCAACAGGCACTGAAGATGGAGCTGTTGCTCTGAAAGTGTACTGTGCCTGAATAACACGCATTGTCAAGGAAAACTGTGCACAAAAAACAGCACAAAATTAAATTTGTTAATATTATGTTATCTTTACATTTATTAAATATCTTTTATATTCATATAATACATTCGTTTTAAAATGAGCTCAAATTCCATGAATACATTTTATAAAATTTATCAACTTAATAATTGCATATACTAAATTGTTCTCGTTAATAATCTTAATACCACAATAAATATATAACATCATTTTTGGATTTATTGAGATGCTTTGTTATAATTCAAAAAGGACGACACACTTCATAAATAAGGAGAACTTGTTCCCACCTTAAAGAGACAATGTGCCTGATCATGAATTATTTTTATTACAACTATTTTATATTTTTATTAAATAATTAAACATTTTTGACATTATTCATCTTGTGAATAAAATGATCATTCAGACACAAAGTTTTTTCATTTATTTTTAATCAAGGAATATTTTTTAATAGATCTAATACATTCGGGCAGTGTGTTAAAGAGTTTTACACTTGGAAATGGTACGCTTTTCTCGAAACATTTATGTTTGTGGTTGGGGGGGGGTTGAAGCATATTCTTGTATCTTGTATTTTATTTTACAATTATCTGGTATGGGGACTTTAAAGTTTAATGGAGGATCTTAATTATGCCATATTTAACCCTCTATATACATGTTTGAAAAAAAATAAATGAATAGCATTAAAATATGTTCACTGCAACCACTAGAAAACTGCTTTGGGCTTGGTTTGACAAAAATGTTGAGGTGATTCTCTTAACACTCTTGGATAACTTTTTGTTATGGAATATATTTAGTCTCCCCCTCCCCACAAAAAGGATGGCCACTTGTAAATCATCTTTCAATTCACATTATTTAAATGAAGCCAATATGAAAAATATAAATGTTTGAAACAGAGCCTTGTATACGGTTTGATACAATAAACTGATTAGTATACACTGTGTTACTCAAATTCTATCCTCCAACAATTCATCATAGACAAATAATTTATATATTTCAGAAATATATCTGAATACAACATACTAATTTTATTGATTTATTTATTTATTTACTACATCTAGTACTGTAAATTAATAATGAATCAGAATAATTTTAATCTCAATCACTCAAACTTTAGTAAATAAATAAACTCCTTAAGACCACCCTGGCTAGAAAACGGTGGTAGCCTGTAGATAACTCGTCCCGATTAGCCATAGTAGCGCATAAAGTGGACGTAAATAATAATAAACAAACATAAATAAATTTTAGTAAAAAATGGTACTTCTAACAAATGGCAATTTGCATTGTGACTTCCATCCAGATAGGTTCTGAAAAATATCATTAATTTTTCTTTTAATATATAACTTCCTGTTGACTCACTATTATACAAAAATGTATAATTCGTCTTAATTTCTTGTGTGCTCTATATATATATATATATATATATATATATATATATATATATATATATATATATATATATATATTCATACACACACTGCATATTTAATATAATAGGAGCTTATAAGACCAAATAATGAAAGGATTATTGATTAATAATTAATTTAATTTTTTATTTTAAATTATAAACAAGAACAAAGTACAATATCATTCAAAAAAGGATAAAATTATAATAAATGAGTAAATTGTGGTAATACATGCTAATAATCAAGTATATATACATAATAAATCAGAGGATAATGAAAGTAAAATTGTGTGCAGGTATCAGAGATAATTTGCTGAATTTGTGGCCTAAAAGATACCATCGTGAGCCGTAAACTTTAGCCACAAAATTTATTATTTTAAATGTGCATTCAGATACAAAGTTTTTGTATTCCTCCAGAGCATAAATATGTGATTAGAAATTTAAGTATTGAGCTTTGGTATGCATCAATATAGACCAAAGAGCATCGGTAGCCACATCAAAAATAACCAAATGATGTGTCGTGGATTTCATAGACCAATACAAATTAAAAATAAATAAAAACTATCTAAATACAATAAAAAATGAATAATATTAAAAGTAGTAAGGGTAAAAATATTTTTGAAAATATTACATAATTAATTAATTATCTCAATAAATGGAATTTGGTAATTATTTAGATAATTGGAATTATTTTAAGTGTAAATTTGGATTTCAAAGTATTAAAGTTTCATGATCCACCTCTTTGTTTTGTCAAAATGGCATCATACTGTTATGAATAAAAGTATTGGGTAGTTTTTCCTCAGTAGTGACATTTGAGGGGAAGAATAGTTTTTATTTATTAGCTAAGCACTTAAATAAAAACTTTTGAAGGTTTGGACATTTTATTCTCCAAGGGTAATTCTTGACATTGTTTCGCTAACCTCATAGAATAGATTTCTGATAATATTTTGGTTTAATTTAAATATAAGTAATTAAAATAATGTATTGATATAATGCATAATTTTGTTTATTATTATTTATGTCCACTTTTATGCTACTATGGCTAATCGGGACGGGTTATCTACAGGTTACCACCCTTTTCTAGCCAGGGTGGGCCTAAGGAGTTTATTTAATGAGTCTGTCACTAAATAAATTTCCACTGCCCAGGGCGGGAATTGAACCCGCCACTCTAGATCTACCATGCGAGATTAAGACCAACACCTTAACATGCACGGCCAATCTATTTAATGCATTAAATAACTTTTGTTTTAAAATGTTTCTTAGAATTAAAATCTACATGAATGTACTCAATAGACATGACTAATAGTATTATATATATATATGGCTTAATTTTCAAAATGCTGAAGCCTTCTTTTGAGCTAATTGAACCTTTTTAATATTTTACTTTTCAATTGTTACTATTTATTTTTTAAACAATAGCATCATTTAATTACTGAAAACCATTCAATTTTACTCCCAATGACAGTCAAATCTTTCATTTTCCCTCTCGGTTTTATATTTATTAATTAAATAAGAATATTAAAAACAAGAAAAGAGAATGTTTATTCATGAACGAATTTGAGCTTGAGAAAAAAATAATGAATTAATGAGAAAAGTTATTATTTTTATAAATATACACTCATTTCTATAATGATATTCATGCAGTATTTTGAGAAAATACTTGACAATGAAACTGAATAGCCATTGAAATGAATTTTAATATACATAAAGGAAGTTGTGCTGGGAAAATCTATGTGAAGTAGTAGATATCTAATACGTAGTACTGAAAGAATATTTGTTTTTTTTTCTTTTTCTTACTTAGACTAGTCTGAGAAAAATGGACATGTTGTATACAAGACGTACAACCGTAAGTTCACTGAGCAAGTCGTGAACTTGTATTTTAAAGAAGGTTTTTCTGTTTTCTTTTTCAACAGACATGTATGATATTTTTGATGTCTGCCAGTGAGATGTTTGGGTTGTGTTTCTTAATATTAACAATTGTGATCGTTTTTTTTTCTTTTTTTTGTTTTCAACAATTTTTAAATTAGTATGAAATACTTAAATATATATGTGATATTTAAAAAATGTACTTAACTTTGTCAGTTTAGCAGAGCACTATTTTGATTAAAATTATTTTTTGTGAGAGTTACATTAAAATAAACTCCTTCAATTGTCACTTTAACAATTCTAATATATCGTTTAATAAAATATCATTAAACTTTCGTATTTAGTGCATCAGAATATCATCAGTAATTAATATTTCTGCATGAGAGGATATCATGTAAAAAATTTTAAAATTGGGTAAGCAGAATACTTGTTAATAATTTTCATCTTTTCCATGCTACTTCTAATAAAATTTTAATTTAAATCATGTTATTAAAAAAAATGTGCAAGAAGTAATTAATTTAAGGTGCATTCTACAATATTTTATTGTAATCCAACAGCTTCACAACTTACTTAAAACAATAGTGAGTTATTAAGTATTTTTAAAAATACCTAATATTAATCACTTAGAGCAAAATGAGTCTAATAAACACCCAATTATGGAGACTATAATATTTGGTTCATCTATATTTAGATTATTTACCTAGTTTTCTATGTTGTCAGTTGTAATTATAGCTATGAATTGTGTACTAAAGTAGTCCATCAAAACTGGGCAGGTTTATGTAAAGGGATGCTCCTGTGTGTAAGGGAGGGGGGAGGGGCAATTAATTTATTCAATTTAAATAATTTTCAAGTTGAAAATATAGAAATAGAATTTAAACGAGGTTTCTATATAACTTATTAACCCAAAGTGACCTAGACTACTAGCTTTTTAAGTATTTATAAACGAACAATGTAATTCACAGCGTGGATTTTCAAATTATGAAACATGTTATTCTAGGGTCAAGGTAAAGTAACGATCAAGATAAATTAAATATTTTGGACTTCTGGAAACTAAATCTCTAATATTTCAAAATTGGGTGAAATATTTAAAAAAGTGAAGCTTACTAAAATATATAAATAAACACATTATTATTATTTTGATAAATCAGAGATAGATAGATAAATAGAAATACATTATGAAATAAATTATTATTCCAAATACATTAAATTATTTCGAAGAATAATTAAACCTGAGGAGGGGTTAAGAATATATGGTATCATTTTAAATTCAAACTAGCTCTTGTAACAGCATTTGCTATTTCTTCAGGAATTTTATAGATGGAGTGCAATGAGCTAAACCAATAAGAATTGATTTTTTTCTTATTGTTTCATTTTATATTTTGGGAATAGGTAAAGAAGAAACTATGTACAAATGATATATATAAAAACCTTGGAGGTATATAAACAGCCATTAGAGATTTCCTACAGATTATTTACACAAAAGAATTGTTACAACCTCATATTGAGAAATTGCTTACAAATCAAGACTCAAGTGATTTTTAAATTCCTAGGTCTTCCCTTCTAAGGTCATTAAATCATAATTGTTTATTTTCAACACCTCTTCAGCTAAAACAACAGGCATCCCTTAATTAATGGTTTTTGAAAATATCCTATTAAGGTATTCAATTAGTTCTATCCCTCCCCTTCAAAAGTATATCACTTGGGTTTTAAACAATTCGCTTGTTTCGGAAAGTTTGGTTAAATTAAATCATTTTGCTTGTCCTACTTAACATATAGTTAAAAAGGATCACACTAAAGACTCATTCATATTATTCAGGAACATTATTATCTCAGAATTTGATCTTTAATCTATACTTTTTTCTTCTTGAATTTAATTTGTTGTGGTTATAGGAGGTGCCCCCCCCATTTTTTAAAAGTGATTATTAACCCTAGTCTTCAACTTTCGTTGTGAAGTTCATATATATATATATATATATATATATATATATATATATATATATATATATATAAACCTTCACATGAATGATGGAGTAAACGATTTTTAGACTACTTCTACCCTGAGACCCCCCCCCCCGCATATTTTTATAATTAAAGGATCAGACACTATTTTATTTATTTTTCCCCCATCTCACATACCCAATAAAGATATGTAAAAAAATACTAAATACGCTAGTAAATAACCAAGAATGGCAACAATGTATAAAAAACCTTACCTATATAATTATAATTTTATAATAAATATGTTTTACTTGTGAGGAAGGTCAAAATAATCATGTTGGCCATGAAACTCTTTCAAGAACAAACATAAATTGTTATATCAAAAACACGAATTCATTTAATTTGATAATATATTGAAATTAAAATCTGGTTTATCAAATCAAAATTTTTATATGAAAGTGGTATTTGTATGTTTTGTCCTATTTATGAGGCTATCTGTTTTAATATTATAGAATCTATTCCTGGTGTCGGTTCTTGGCAGCAGTCTTCCTAAAATATCTTTACCGTCCCGGCTTGTTCGGCGACAGTTCACAGTGAAGGTGTTCGGTGTCCTCGTTGTCATATTACAGCCGGAATCCCATCAGCTGCAACAACAGCCATGTGTGATGACGTTTGTATCTGTCAGATTTTTTTTTTTTTTTTTTACATCTGTCACAATTCAATATCTTCGACA
Source organism: Riptortus pedestris (assembly GCA_019009955.1). NCBI lineage: Eukaryota > Metazoa > Arthropoda > Insecta > Hemiptera > Alydidae > Riptortus > Riptortus pedestris. Next base: position 129,892,596 of record CM032231.1, on the reverse strand, counting down.
GGCCGACTTCAAATGAAATCTAGTGTGTGTCAAGATGACGTCACGTGAGCCCTTATACATGGGTTTTGTTTTACATCGTCAAAGGGAATTGAATTTCCGCTAGACAATTTACGGATAATGTAAAGGAGATCGCCGATTTTAAACTATTTCCTCCAGACTAACCAATCCACCAAAAATAACGTGGAATCAATTAAAACACTTGTTAAAATTTCATTATTTACTGAATTCAAACTGCTTTAAGAAAAGCCTGATATTCTTACTGAATCAGGCAAATCTGATAATCAGCGCTTTTAAACCCCATTTCCAGCAAACTAAAAAGTAATATTTAAACATAAACTAATCAAACAATAAACTTTTCATTTTTCCGTAATTTAATATAATACGAAATTGACTATTTTACAAATAACGTCACTAAATTGTATTACGTGCAGCCATTGCCTTAAATAAGTAAAAGAAATATATAAAGGGCTCTTTAATATAGAATTAATCAGAAATGGAACTTATTTTTTTGAGTAATAACATTAATTTATTCTTCTATTTTCGCCATGCGTTTGAAATTATTCAATTTTTCAATACACATGTAAAAAGGATATATGAGATAATTAAGTCAATGGCCACTTGCGAAAATGTTCATAAAAATAAGATTGTACTCTTACATACACTATTGGCTTCTATTTTAGAGCCGTCTTTTGGCTACCTCGTTTTAAAAATTGGCTTTTAACTTGGCTGTCTTTTAGTTTTGACATCAATGTTTCAATAGAATACCCAAGTCGTTTTCAATATACGTTATCAATCTATAAGTAATAATAATTTACGTTAATTCTGTTTGTAACTTTATATTAAAATACATAAATAAAATCGGAAATAAGTACTTAATCGCCTGTTGGGTGTTATGGCATTTTGTTTTGAACCGTTTGCGAGGACCTTAAAAATGTTTAAACAATCTTATTAAAATTATGGATTTTAAATTGTATTGCGATTTCGCAAAGTGAAAATTAAATTTTTGTTAATTCGTTAAATTTGAGTTGAAAAAACACGAGGGCTATTCTGAAACGTTCATTAGTCGCCATATTGTCAACGTCATTAATTTAGACCAATTAGTGCTTTGTATTACAGATTAAAATAAAATAAATTTTAAGCAACTATAAAATCTGTCTAATTTTTCCCGTTGTAAAATCAAGTAAAATGAATTTGCTATTTATAATGATTGAAGGAAACTCTAACCGTTTTAATGACTAGTTAAAAAGCGTATCATAAAACATGAATTGCCCAGATTTTCTTTAAGAATTTTTCCCGTTTCACCTCATGCAATAACTCATAAAGGTTTTAGAAATTTCTAGTTAGGTGAAATCTCTAATATTTTTTTTCTTTTTACTCGAATACAGTTCTTTGATTAAACTTTACCATTAAGCTTGAGCAACAATAATTTTGGATTGCCCAAATAAAGGTGTAGCTCCAACAGTATATAAAATCTGTCCAAATGTGTTTTGGAGTAGTTAAGAGATTTGTAAATATTATTGTGGAATCCAAGTAAATTCAGGTAGGTTTGTTGTTTCCTTAGTTAAAAGAAGAATATTTCAATATATTCTTAATTTTGGTTAAGTATAAAACAGACTTCTGTAGAACCAATCAAAATATCTAGTCCTGTCAAACATTGCCCCTGCTCCATTTTCAATAGTATTCAACTCATGGACTGAATCTACAATGTTCTGTCAATAGATTCTCGAGCTACTACTCAATATGTCAGTATAACATTAATTTATTAAAACCTTTGTATAAAAGTACTATAATTATTATAAATATTTATTTCAGAGAGCAACTATGATGTAGCATAAACATCATTTTTTTTGAAATATTTTCAACACTGCAGATGAACTGCAGTATAGGAATTTATTTCACCTGCTCCATTGTTTTTTAATGAACATGGTTTTTGTGAATTATTTTTTTTAAACCAGGTCAAAAAAAATTAATTTTTATATTTAATACGAATATAAACAAAAATAGAAGCTTTATAAAGAAATTAATGAAATTAATAATTTGCAACTATAAATACAAATAATAAAGAAATAATAATGAAATACAAATATCTAGATGATGTATGAAGGCTTCAGTTCAGCTCAATTCTTAAGATTTTAAGGAGATCAGAAAGGCATAGTTGTGTTGAAACAATGATTGAAGTTTAGTAAGAAGCCAAACTCTGTTCTGAAGAATTTTTATTTTTTTTTTTTATAAATTTCGTTTGTTGCCTCTCATAATTATGAGGACAAAAGTTCGCCCTGTTTCATTATTACAGTCAAACTATACCGATAAAATTAACTTTTAATTGGCCCATATTTTGTTAGTAATTGAGTAAGCAGCCCATTCATGTATGTCAGTTGTTTTTTTGTTTTTTTCCTTTACTGTTATAATGAATTCATATAGATTTCTACCTTTTTTTTATTGTGTTTGTTCATTCTCCGACCCATAAATCAGTAAATTGTTTTTTAGCGTATTTATTAGGAAATAAGTAGCATTAACACGAGTTATTTTCCAACGATTAAAACATGGGCCATCTCTAGTTGAGACGGCAGCTTGCTAGATATGCTCCAAGATCAGCCAAAGATAAATGATTTCCCCAACAAATGAAGGCAATAATTTTTAATATGACGCAAAACACAATTATCAGAATATTTTCCAAATTAAAAACTCAAAATTCGTATAAGTTGTTTATAATTATCTAATTAGCAGTGAATGGCATCTGACAAATGACGTGACAATAATTTCTAAGATTCAAAGACTTTAAATTGTGAAATATTGACTTACAAATGGAATAATTACTTTCACATAAACGGGCGTACAAGTTAATTGAAGCACATTTGCAGCAGTTAAACGGACTAGAAATAAATTGTCATTGGTGCGGAAGTTTAGAAATTAAATAAATAATAGCTATGTAAATAAATATTGCTTTTTTTTGTAGTAGTTTAATTTTTCAAAAACAATATTAATTATACTTCATATTTTTATTCCATTACCAACATTGCCTTTATAAGTAGAACAAATGTTCTTCACTTTGAGGTTAACTAAATGGAAATATGGGAGGGGGGAGGACGAGAGCATGCATATATAGACAAAAAAAAGAACGTTTGAATTTTCATAAGTAAAGGGTTTTAGAGTGTAGGGGTTAATTTAAAAAGACTACCAATACAAAATGTAATAAATAAGTTTAATGGAATATGATGTTTAATTGAAAGAACGCTTTCCAATTCTGTAATAATACTTCTGTTTTGTTATCTTTGTATAGATTGAGAAGTCCATAGAACACGTGGACCAAATCCCAAAAAGGAATTTAAAATCTTAGTTGAGAAGTTGGGTTCAAAATGCCAATAATTCTTCTCCGAAGTTCAATATTATATTGTAGTAGTTACTTAATGCTTTGAGGTAATAGAACTTTCTTAGACTAGCTTATACATTTTTGTACTTTTTCACTGTTAGTTCAAGATAAATTCTTGAGGCTCGGTGAACATTAATTCATCTCGGATTAAAAACGTTAGTTTAACATACCAATTATTTTCAGAACAATATGTTCAACCACTTTATTCCTGAACTCCACTTTTTTTTTTACAAAGGGAAGACTCCTAAAAGCAATGATTTGTTTGTTCTCCGTTCCTAATATTTATAAGCATTTCGAAACAACGTTCCACTATACCAGGGTGGTCTGGGGGTGATAACAACTCTCGGCAGGATTTGTGCTGTTTTTAAAGAATTTGAACTCCGATTTGGTATCCACTACTCACACAGATAAGTTCGTTAAAAAAACTCGTGAAATCTAGGAATTTAACCCATTATCAACCACATAGTTTCATAGTGTGTACAATGTATATTGTTTAGTTGAAAACAACATAGAAAGTAACAATCGATTTAGTGTAATATTTAAAAAAAAAAATCTTCGATTTTGAACCTAGCTACGTAAACGACTGTTGGCATTACAATGGAAGTCTTTGGTTTTCTTCATGTTTCTGGCAGACGTTTCGCGTGATACTTATAGCTTTTTCAGGGCTCTCTCTGAGACAGAAGAGCTCCTATTTAGGTATACATATCTGTCCGGTGTCGTGGTAGGTCTCCCTTTTCAGGAATCTTCGGGTGCATTCTCCAGGTTCTTGTTCCCTTGTGATTTCATCTTCTTTGTTTATAGTCTTCTTTCTAGGTGGAATGATAGGCTTCCAAATTTTGCTCAATCCAAATCCATATTCTCTCTTGATGTTGTTTGGTCTTATCAATATCAACAAAGAAGATGTCTATAGATTGGGTGAACTTTCAAAGCACATCATTCCACCTAGAAAGAAAACTATAAGTAAAGGAGATGAAATCAATGAGCAAGCGACGGAGGTACCCGAAAATCCCTTGAAGGAAGGGTTCCGCCCACTGCACCGGACAACACACATAATTATACTTGAAAAGGGACCAAACTCTTCAGTCTCAAAGAAAGCTAGAAGTCTATCTAGCGAAACGTCTGCCAGAAACATAAAGAAAAGGTCAATACCCGAAGACCTCCATTGCAGTATTAACACTTATTTTTCTCGCAAAACTCATTATTAGATATCGTTTATAGGCATTGATTCGTATAAATTGACAACAAAAATCATAAGATTTAAAAAAATGAGAACCCTGAATAGATTTAACTTTTCATGCTATCTAAAACTAAACATTGTACGTTGTGCACACACCCGAAACTATATAGTTCAAAGTTGAAGGACAAACAGAAAATTTATCTTAACATGGACCATCTAAACATTCCTTCTTAACTGCTGCTTCTACGTACATGTTCTTGGATTTCTCCGGTTTTTTGAACGATCGTATTTATGTGAAGGGAGTTGAAATCGCCACCCGAAATGTTTCTAAATAATAAGAACGCAGAAAAATCAATACCAAACAAGCCGTTCCTTTTTTTTTGAGTCTTCCCTTTGTAACAAATTTGGGGCTTAGGGGAAAAGTGGCTGAAGTACAAATTTTACTGTTTTGAAAACAACTCTTATGTAAATGTGGCATTTGTGTGAGTGAATTGATAATCATCAAGCTTCAATAATTTATCTTGAATTCCGTAATCAAAGAAAAAATACAAATATACACTGTACGAAGAAATTTACATATATTCTTCATATTTTCATGGCAAGGGTCACCAATAGAAAACATTTTTTCGCCCTACATGTTTCGTGGTTTATATACCACTTCTTTAGGGGCTCTCCATTTCTGAAGTGCTCGTTTCCCTCTTACATTCGTTGTGGCTGTCCTCACTTATATTTCTTCGTTATTATAAATTGGATTGAAAAATATTTTAAACCTAATCTATTGCTAATTAAACGTACTGTAAATATTCTTATATACATTTGGAAAATTAACCGAAATATTTGTATTTTTTAGTTTTCAGCCGTAATGAAACCCCCACTCCTACTCATGCCACTTAGACAATCCTCTGTTATATAATAATCCATTTTATTCATAGATTAAATACCAAATATTGTTTTCAAGAGACCTTTATTATACGAGATACTTGTAAATTCGTAGTGTGATGACATCATCGATTACGATTTGATTTTATTGTTTCGAAAATGTTTATTTCAAGTGTACCCCATTCGATATTTAACCTTTTCAGTCAAAACTCATATTTGGCAGTTGCTGAAATTGGACATAGAATAGGGGGGGGGAGGGGGTTGGAAAATTAAAAAGATCTCCGTTATAATGAGGCGGATCGTAAATGTTATAGAACCAATCTTTTTAAAATGTTGATTCAATTGTTGTTCTATCCATTTTTTTGTAACTCAAGTATTAAACGAAGCATTCGTGCTTTCACATTTTCTGCCCCCAAAACTCTTCTCCCATCAGCCTAATATTCATCGGTTTTTTACATAGAAATAGAAAGTATGTTGGGAGGTGAGATAAGAAGTTTCTTCTGCCACTCCAATATGTGGGAAATCTGTTTAGTTTACGCAGCCCCTGCGTGACGAACTTTTTCTCTGGACTCCTCGGCGTATACAAAGATAACAATACATAAGTATTATAAGTGAAAAACGGTTTTTTTTTTTATTTTTTTTATTTTTTTTTTTTATGTTTTAGTTCATTTAGACTGTATTTGGCAGGGACGTTGGACGTCTACGAGTATTACTGTTAATAAAGTAGGGTATGTGGGTCGTAGTGTTTGTATCAGATGGAAAGTAACTTCATTGAGATAACTGAATCACCCTGAATTTCTAATGAAATTTATGAGAGAGAAATTTTAAAATTCTCTTGTAAGCGGCCTGTTGAAAATGTTGAATTGCCTGGAGTAGTCGAGAAGTGAGTGTCTGAGCGGCAGTGTAAGTGAGTGTGGTTTGTACGGACTTCAGGTTTGGGGTCAGTTGGCCGTCGAGAGGTCTCAAGTCTACATAGACGATGGAACAGGAGTCAAGAGAAGCCCTTTCGCAAATACGGTAAGTTGACATTTTAATTACACAAATGGGCCTAAATGAAGTTATAGTCTTAATAATATCTTCTCGGAACCCAATGTTTTAGCCGAAGTTCATAGGTTGAAAACAACCAGTGATCATGAAACTATGTAGTTCCTTTTCAATGCGCTCTTTCAGTCAGTTTCTTGTCATTTTGGCGCCTCTTCAAGTACTACAAACGCAAATAATAAAATATTAAAAAAAAGTAGTTGAAAACCTAGAGGTTCATTCCTACTAATGCTTATAAGAACAACCCTTCAAACTGCTTACGCGATTATTGCCATCTGCTTTTGTATATTCAAACAGCTGTTGTGTTTCTAATGCTAATTGGGGGTGGAGTATTTAAAGACACCATTTTCTCGCCAGGGTGATATGTCGGATTTTATTTAATCAGTTCATCATTAAATAAATTCCTATTACCTACGTGAGAATCGGACTCACGACTCTAGGTTTCGATTCTTCAATGGGAAATAAAGAATTTTCATATTGCTGCATTTTTCTTAAAACTCTTTTATTCTTATGCTTTTTCTGAAGGAATGTTTCTATAATAGTAGTAATTGGAACGCACAAAGAAAAAAAGTAAATTGATTTTCTAAAATAATGGATATTTAAAGAAATTCCTCAAACGCGGTGATTTTCAATTCTAGGTAGTGATAACTAATTGTTTCAAAGGAGGTCCAGAAAGACCTAAAACTTCCTGAAAAAGAAAAAGAAAATGTAAACACCTTCACACGAAGGCAAAGAGAGTCCGAATTGATCTTGCAAATGTATCTTCCATATTTTACTCTTTGGAAATCAAAGTTGTAGTGACAAATTTATTGGTTCACGTTTATTCAAAGCTGATTTATTTTTTTAACACTTCAAAATTTCCAAAATACGCTATCGGTGGTTTTGAGGGAGAGCGGGGATTATAACGAAACAAGATGGCGGTGTAGTGGGGGGGGGGGGGATTATGTTTAAATACATTTTTATTTTACAATATATACATGTTAATCGACCATATAATTAAATATAATAAAAAAAAATAATAATAATAAAATAAAACCTGATGTAAAGCCAAATTATTAGCGTCAATCTAATTTCCTTTTTGTCTAGAGAGAGTTGTTTGTGCTTCGGCACTAAATGCAACCTTTAGTCCCACCATGGCTAGAAAAGGGTGATAACCTGTAAACTACTAGTTCTGATTATGGCTAGTAGCATAAAATGGGATTAATAATTAACAATAAAAAATTAGGGCAAATGTAATGCAATTCTGGTTTGAATGTAAGTCGTGCAGGTAGTGTATATTCTGCCCCGTGATTCACAAAATAATACATTTTGAACTTCATGTTACCTCATACTGGAGTCTTCCGGTAATTATTTGCCTTAGGGTTTGTGTTATTCAGAAATGAATCATTTTTAATCTTCGATTATTTCTGTTATTTTATTTGTGATTTAATCCTAACCATAGTGTTCATGATCAAGTCAATCACTTATAGAGTGCTTTACAATGTATTCTATTTGTTATCTCATCCCATTTTGTGTGCATTATCTTCATGAACGGGTTAAAAACATTGTAGCATTACTTTGGCACAAGAAGCTATGGTCTGATATACGACATTTCTAGATTGAACGTCTGGTCAACTTATCATTTTCAGCGTATTTGTGTTTGTTCCAATAAAACGTTCGCTATGTTTTATCCAAGTGACTCCTCAATGCAGAATAGAATGGGCATTGACAGAAGTCTGACAATAATGTACAATAAGTTCTAAATAACAAGATAATTAGATTATCCATCAATGAGTTCGGTGAGCGACCATTACAATAAGCTGCGCATTTGCTCTCTCTTTTTTTTTTATCGGAGATCCAGTGTTCGAATTGGATAGCAGTTGGGGGACAGAGTGACTTCTACTGAACACTCTAGTTCTATTTTAAGGGGGTGCAGTGAGCTGGTGTGGTTGTAATAGAACTAGGGTTGTGGGTCACCCGGCAACTGGAAGTACCGGGTGGGTTGTGAGGATAGGAGAAAACGAAAGAAGAGAGGATAGGGATAGTAGGAGAGGAGATAAGAAAAGAAAGAAGGAAATCTAAAACTAAAGATAAAAGTAAGACTAGCCTAAGAGAGATCACCGCAAGCCAGTCAAATAGGCCCAAAGCAGTCGCTGTGGGCGAGGGAAGGAAGGAGACGCCGAATACATACTAAACTAAATAAACCTGTCTAAACCTACATTAATCTAACTTATATAAAATAAGATATAGACTAAATAACCTAACCTAATCTACACGTCAAGATATTGATGGTGAGCTATGTGTTTTTATGGTCAGTGCTCCCAAGCCCGAGCAGTGCTGTGGAGGTTCAACAGCCGGTGATATCGACTAGGGGCTGGTTGTCGCCGACCGCCATTCGCCAACATACTGGCTGAAGAGGAGGTTGTAGGGAGGAGTAGAGGGGGTTATATGCTGAAAGGAATCGAAAAATTTGATATGATGGTGGGAAATGGTCTGGGAAATGTGTTCTAGGTTGAGGGATGGATGGATTATCCGGTTAGGGGTTCTTTGGAGGAAGGTGTGCCGGACAATCCTACAGACAAGTCCGTTTTGAAAGAATTGGAGTGGAGTCTGCTTCGCATTTGCTCTCTAAAACCAGTTTATCAGTTAATTAATTTGACAAGGTTTCTCTAAAAAGAAATCAGCTATTGACGCTTTAGATTGATTGTATTATGTCACGAATTTCAGCAAATTGATTCTTCAACAATATTTTGATTTGAGACCTTATTCATCAAAATTGAGCAGCATCTAGTTGTAAACTAATTAATACTCATCGCATTTTGATATTTGGTGATTATTATTATTTAAGCACACTTCATACTCACAAGGCTAACATTCTACTAAAATTTTATCTATTTAGGATTAACGGTGCAATCGCGTTTCACAGACAGACGGAAAATGAAAATATAAGAGTTTATGATATTGAAAAGAGTAATGATTTTCTAAAAAAAAACTTTTAATTTAGTTAGAGATAAAAATTATCTATTAGCATTTATTAAACTTGTGCATTTTATCGCACATTTTAAGGGGTCAACGACTTACTGTAGCTTAAATACTTAATTTCCAAAACAAGAGTTGTAAAAATGGATTTAAAAAGTAAAACCAAGATGGGGTATTTAGAGAGAGGGTCCCTACAGGTAATATTGGCTGCATCACTTAAGAGAATTTTGGCCCTGTGCCCACCAGCAGGAACTCCTCAGCGTCTGCTCCACTAACCTCAGGCAAAACAAATAATAAACAAGAAAATAGGGCAACGAATTCTACACTATAAACATTTTAAAACCAATCACATCTGCTCATTAATAGTTCCCAACGTGTCACAAGTATTTTTAAAGTGTAAGTCAGAGGACTTGTCCAAGATTTAATATAAAACATTTAAAGATTTCCCGCAAGAGTGCACTATTTACTATCCAAGTACTTTTTCAATTTAATTTCAAAACTTTTAGTGAATCATATATCACAATATTATGGCTTTATTGAAATAACCATATAGCTGGTTAGTTGACAATATTCTGGCATGGAGACAACCTGATTCCAGTCTGAACTCAATTTGGTGGCCCCAAATCTTTCTTCAGACTCATTGAAAAGCTTTTACCTTATGTTGCTGTCATACATAATTCTGTGTCTAATTATTACTTAGAGAACTGTAGGTACAATTTTTAAGGAAAGGTCTGCAAGGTTTAGATACATCTGATCATCCTAGTTCGGATGTTATGTAACGTTAAGGCATTCTATGATTAAATATTATGAGAACATTCTCAACATGTGCTCAAATAAATGTATTTATATATATATATATATATATATATATATATATATATATATATATATATATATATATATATATATATATATGATATATATTGCTTTATAAACATAACAGTTATATCATACTTTCTATTGAAATGATATTCAATCTATATGACATTTTCTTTTCATGTAGATTTGCATGTTGCATTGTCTAATGCCCGTCATATTTTTTTTTACTAATATTTGTGTTCAACGCATGATGTGTTCAATAACAAATGTGATTACTTAAATTTTGTTTTATTCATAAGTTTAATACATGAAAAATATATTGCTAGACAATCGAGAAGTTGCCAGACAAAGTCCTCCTTCACATCTTCTCCTACTTGACCCACCGTGAGATCTGCCGACTTGCCAGGGTCTGCAAAAAATGGAGAGTAATTGCTTATGACACAAGGTTATGGCGCTGTGTATCTCTGAGACCAGAAGTATCTGGCTTACATGTCGGCAGCCTTGAAGCTCTTCTTGCTCTCATAAGGTAATGAGTCTTCCTTTCTACTCAAGGAAAATTTACTTTAAGATTAGAAATGATTTACTAATTTTTCCTTGTTATTTTCTTCTTTATTGGATACTTCCTCCGGATACCTGTCTTTTGTTCTTATACCATGCTTTTTAAGTTATATTTTAGACATAATAATTGTTTTTAGGGTTTTGTGTTTTTACTTTATATGTTATCTGTTTTTATTTTTAAAATTTCCATATTAAGGTTAAACATTGGTACATGTTTTTGTATTTTTTAGTATTTATAATTACCTCAGGTAAAAAGCAAAAGGTCTCGTTCCTTCATTGTTGTTTATTCTTTGCGACAGAACGCTTTCAGAGCATATATTCCATCATCAGTGCCCTCTTTACAAGGATGTTACCACCCCCTGAGAGTCACAGGGAATCCTTGGTTCCAGTAACATAGTAGTGCAAAGGGCACTAATGATAGAGCATATGCTCTGACAGCGCTCAAATGAATAAACAACTGTGAAGGAACATGGCCTTTCTTTTCTTACCTGAGATAATTCCTTCACCATCCAACACCTCGAAAATAGTTATAATTCCAGTGGGTTTTTAAGTAATGTCGGTTTTTTTCTCATTTTTTATCTGTGATATATAATTATTTTATATTTTAGCATGATTTCTACCTGGTATTTTAATTTAACACTGCAGTAGTCATACGTCATCTGAGAGACTTGTTGAACTGCTGAGTAGAGGATAGAACCTGCAAGCTCCCCACCCTAGCTACCTTCCCCCCATCACTAGAGCCTTCCACCAGTACTGTTGCAACCCTTATCTGATTCTTTCGTACTGCGCATGACCCTGAGGCATTTGTGAGATCCCATGTGACTACCTTTGTAAGTAGTGCAGTGGCAGATTTACAGAGAGCTTAAAAGTATAAAAAATAGGGAAATAAATTCAAGCATCTTTGCTTATTGGAAGGAGGGCACCCTGGTTTCATATGTCCCAAAAAATATGTCCAAAATTAGAAATCTATTAGCTACATCAAGTATGTATTTTGAGCCCATTATAACACATTATAATCAAACCAAAGTAGGTGTGGACATATTCGATAAAATGTGTTCACTTTATAATATACCGAGAAATACCAGAAGGTGGCCTATGGTAGTATGTTTTTCTCTTCTGAATATTTCGGGGATCAATTCTCAAGTAATTTATTTAGGAAATGGCCATATTTCATTTTATAAACCTACCTAACTATTTTATTTTATAAACCTGACTATATACTGTGTATGTATAACATATGTTTGTGTCAATTTTATATTGTGTAAGCCAAGATAATGTGTGAAATATTTTTTTTTCATATTATATAATCATAAATCATGTATATTCTTCATATAATGTATCAATTATAACTTTTATACAAATATTAGTACAGGCTTAATTAAAACTAACCTTCTTACTTTAATACTTAAGGAAAGGAGGTAAGTCTTCTGAGTGATGACATACGCCCACTCTTGTACTGACAAGGGCTTATTCTGAAGGAAAACAGTCCTATTGTGTTCATCTACATTTATTAGGAATTTAAATTATCTCAATAGTGAACCTGAATTAGAATTATTTTTAAGGAATATCTTGTTAAGCTTCAGACTCCTGTGAAGACCATATTGGACAAGCTTGTTTTACCAACAAGAAAAAAAATTCTAGACATGTATAAATATGGTATATACTAATGAAGAAAATACTGTGGTCATCATCATCATGATCTAAAGGCTGGGCCTTGTAGTTTCTACCAATGTGATCTTACAGAAGCTGCTCTTTTCATATCGCTATACTCACCAAAATCCATAAGATGTGTTTGATGTCTTCAAAGAAGGATTTTCTAGGCCTCCATCTTCCCCTATGACCCTACCTTCAAATATATTTTTGATAAAAGCATTGTGCCTTATACCCACAATATTCTTGTGTATATATATTGTTATACCCAAGAAGTTTCGCCCTCCATTTTCCCTTCTCTTGATAAGACTTTTACTTTCACTTACCTCACCTCACGTTAGATTTTATTGAGTGAAACTTGTTCTGGCGATTCTGCGCAAAATCCACATTTCTATTGCTTCCAATATATTATATTCCCTTTTGTGAAGAGTCCAACTTACTTAAATCGGTACTCTCAAACAAGAGGCTGAGGAAACATTTTTTTTTTTTTTTGGTATCCATGTGTAAATATTTATTAGTTAAAATAATTCTTTTACTTTGGAAGGATTACTTAGCAAGTGTTATTTTTCTTCTTACTTCAGTTTTGCTACCAATGTCTTCAGTGTCTATGCTTCCTAGGCAACAAAAGTACTTTACTTTTTCAATTATAAAATATTCCAAATTTAATATTATATTTCCTTGGTTTTGGTTCTTCACTACTACTAAAACTTTAATGTTATGTGCATTTATTTTGAGTCTAAACTTATCTTAGAGTTCCCTTTAGGACTTGCAACATTTTCTTCATATCTTCTTTGTCTTTGCCACCAGTTTAATGTCAAATGAGAATCTGATAGAATGAACAGGTTTACCATTAATCTGTATACCTTTGGTTCTTTCTTTCATTTTCATTATCGCCTCTTCTTTGAAAATATTGAACAGATAAGGTGACAAGAGGACACTCTTGTCTTGATGCTGTAGTCAACATAACTATATATTCTTAGTTATGAAAAAGCTAATGTAACTGGAAAGTGTATTCCATATTTGAAGAAGCTTCTTAATTATTACTAGATTACATTTAAAAAAAAAAAAAAAAAAAAAAAGGTTGGTAACCTGTAGATAAAACGTCCCAATTAGTCATAGAAGCAAAAAGTGGATGTTAATAAATAATAATATTATTATAATAAATCTGAATGCAACAGCATTACCGTATACTTAACCAAATTGTAAGTACTACAGTATCCTTAACTAAATTGATTCTATAATAGGTCTCTAGCATGAAACTCTGTTAGTGAAAAGTACCACTTCTTTCTTGTAGTTTAGCTTTCCTACTTTTAAATTTTTGCAATATCTTGGACTTAATTTTCTCATAAACTTGTAGTGTTGGGTTGGACTACTATTCCACAGATTTGCTAATGAATGTTTTCAATGAGTGCTAGTAATAGTAATTTTCATGGAACAGTCTTTTCGGCTTTATATTAATTGAAATAAAAATTTGATCACATATTCTTTTGATAGTTAGTGTCAAGTTTTGTAATAATTCATAAATTAATTTATTTTCAGCATTCGTTTTGGCCCAAGTCTGAGGTATATTGAACTTCCCATTGAGCTCATCACTCACACAGTCCTCCACGAACTGGCAAATAAATGTCCTAACTTAACTCATATGCTTCTAGATTTTTCGACAGCTATGCAACTCCATGATTTTTCAGAACTTCAGGTAACTGTAACGAGTAATCCTTGCCTAGCTTTAACTGAAAAAATGTTCATACAGTAAAAACGTATCTACTATTGATTCAAGCATGTTCAGAGTCGTTTGAGTGTTTCAATTGTGATGAAATTATTCTGGCGAAGGTAATTTTTGCAATTTAAATTTAGATTGGATCTGAAAACATGCATATAGTAATTTGAGATTGAATGAAAAATAGCAACCCTGACTAGTATTTCAAATAAAGTATTTTAAAAAATGTATAAAGTATTTTAAAAACATTTCAAATAAAGTATTTTTAAATTATTTGTTGTGTACTTAATTATGTAAAATACAGAGCACACTGATATTAATTGTATTTTTGTGGCTCAGGTCAGCCATGTGAGTTAAGGCCAGGTCAGGTCTTAATCTCACATTGTAAACCTACAGGGGCGAATTTGATTCCCGCCGGGGCAAATAGGAACTTATTTAGTGACAAACTCATTAAACAAAATCCTTAATCCCACCCTGGCTACCGTTCCAATTAGCCATAGTTGCAAAAAATGGATGTTAATAAATAATAATAATTGTATTTTACTTTTAAAATACAAAATAAAAACAATGTATCTGCATTTTACTTTTTTAAATATAAAATAAAAACAGCATTTTTTTTTTTTTTGTATTTCAAATACACAACATAAAATACTTTTACCTATGGAAGCACTTGTCTAATAGGGAATGATTGCTTGCACAATTTGGACAATTTTGGGCGAGGGCAGTTTTGCAGATTTTCCTTAAGGGCAATTGGCATCTGAGCAGTTAGGATCAATAAATCTATGACCAATATAGTTAAACTATTGATGGTGTACAATTGTTGTTCTATACATTTTCTCATAACTCAAATATTGAGTGAGTTATTAGAACGTTCTTGTTTTCAGCCTGTAGTAAACCCTCACTTCTAGTAGCCAGATTTTACTTAGAAATAGAGAATTTATTTTGAGATGAGATCACCATTGTGTCTATCAATTCATGGGAAAACTGCATAGTTAACACAGTCTGTGCAAGACTAACTTTAGTTAATCCTTTGTCCTTTCGAAACATGAACCCTGTTGTAGTCGTACTGGAGTATAGGACAATAAGATAGTTCTGTTTTACCAATAAAGATTTTGTTTTGTTTAAAATTTGATGCCCCTAGTAAATTTCAGATCTCTACGCATAAAATCTGCCACCTAGAGACTGCATGAACTAAGCAGATTTCCCAGGTTCCCATAAATATTGAAGTCTGCCTTTTAATTAGGTTGCTGTACCCTCATAGTTTATTATTAATTCAAAACTCGGTAGGAAAAAAAAAATTATATGAAATGAATTAGTTTTGGCCACATTTTTGAGCTACTTTCCCAGTTCAAAATCATGATGCAGGCTTCAAAAGTTTCAAGTAGTGACTGAGATTTAGAATGATTTTTGGATAAAATAATATCAACAGATATTAATTATAATAATTAATAGCACTTAATTTCAATTATCTTTTCTTTTTTTCAGACATTCCCAACAAAATTAAGGTATATGTGCATTTGTCTCTCAGAAGTAATTTTTATGGAAGGTTTTATGAGGAAGATTTACAATTTTATTAATGGTTTAGAAATTTTGCATTTAATTGGTGAGTGCACAGACTATAACTTTTTCTCATTCAATTTCATTCATAAATTATTTGCATATGCTACTCTCTTCCATCTATTTTCTTTTTCATTATTTAAATTCATATCTCTGTTATTTTTAGGTACTTATGAAAAAGTTGAGGAAGAAGAAGAGGAAATTTATGAAGTAATAAACGTCCATAAAATGAAATCAGCTACCCCTAATTTACGAGTTATCAATCTATACGGTATAAATTTCATAGACGACAGCCATATAGATGCTTTCAGCTCTAATTGTATTCAGGTCTATAATTAGTTATTTTATGTATATTCAGCCAAAATGTTATTTTAAATTTGTAATACCATACCTTGTTACAGTTAGAATGTCTAGCTGTAAACTTTTGTAGTAAAGTTACTGGCTCAACAATGAAGACACTGTTTCAAAGGAGTCGTAGGCTGAAATGTCTTTTGATGAATCAAACCAGTAAGTGAAGTCATCATTTTAACAAATAAAAATAATTTTATTAACATTATTCTCATAAAAATGATTCTTACTAATTTCTAGGTTCAACACAAATATATATTGGACTCTGGTTAGCTATGTGAGTGAAGGCATTGGTCTTAATATCACATGGTAATACCTAGAGTGGCGAGTTCGATTCCCGCCCAAGCAATAGGAATTTATTTAATGGCAAACTCATTAAATAAAATCTTTAGCTCCACCATTGTTAGAAAAGAGTGGTAACTTGCCTGAGGTGAAATTTTTTAAACTAGAAAATCTGTTAAGTCATGATTATTGGATTAAGGTTGTGGTGGAGCTCCAAATCCTGCAAAGACTAGTACCAGATTGCAAATAATACAGTATGTTATATAAGCTAATGCCTAGTAAACTAACCAATCCAAAACATTCAAGTATGTGTGCACATAAGTAGTGAACAATGTTTTTAAATCCATGCAAAATATCAAGTAATCTGACTAAAATTCCTTTATTTGTACTATGAATTCTTACTAGTCTAGACAATAATTTTGAAGTGTTAAAATAGACAGAATAGTCACTATTATTTTAAGGGCTGATGATTTATATAGCAAATAAATATAATAATAGTTTTGATAATGGGAGCATAAATTCATAATTAAATTAAATTATTTATTAACGTTCACTTTTTGCTACTAAAACTAATTAGTACACACAGCTTATCTACAGGTTACCACCTTTTTCTTGCCAGGGTGGGACTAAGGATTTTATTCAATGAGCTCACCACAAAATAAATTCTTATTGCTCATGGGAGAATCAAACTCACCACTGTAGTTTTAACATGTGAGGATAAGGCCAACGCTTTAACTCACATGACTAAGCTGAGCCCCTAAATTCATCATTTAATTTACTATATTAACATTGAATCTTATTTTTGTTTATTTCTAGGTCTGAAAAGTGAGTATGTGATGCAGGTAGAATGGGAAAAGACTGTACTTCAGGAGTTAGATATCACTGCCACCGATCTTTCCGCTGAATGTCTTATTGATATGCTTACAAGGATACCCAGCCTCCGCTTCCTAAGAGCTGGTCAAATTAATGGATTTAATGATTCGGTATGTATACTAATTATAGTCAGTATGTTTTGACGCACTCCTAGCTTAGAAAAATTTAATTTTTTTTTCAAAAAGAGATTTTTTATATTATTCTGCTTCTACCGA
This sequence comes from Riptortus pedestris, assembly GCA_019009955.1. Lineage (NCBI taxonomy): Eukaryota > Metazoa > Arthropoda > Insecta > Hemiptera > Alydidae > Riptortus > Riptortus pedestris. Next base: position 129,875,152 of record CM032231.1, on the reverse strand, counting down.
GAGAGTTATAGCAAAGAAAAATGTTTTTTATTAGTGAAAGTGTGGGACCCCACAGTTTGTTTGGTTTATATTTTACTAGTTTTCTAATACATGACCTCATTGGATAATTGTGGGTCTCCATCTAGCCTCCTCCTTCCACATTAATTGAAATAGAATAGACTAATTACTCTTTTTTAAAAATACTTACTTGAAAGACCTTCCAATATTAGTTTGAGTCCATGAAAAATTGTTAGTGCATTGTTATATATAATATGTCTGATTCAATTCCTTTTAACTACATTATTTTTGGCTATACACATTCCTAATATTGGTACATTGGCATTTCCTAATAAATCCATCTGATGTCATTTTACAATTTGGTATTTTATCTCAAGATATTTATAAATCAGCATTCAGATTTAAATAAATGTTAATTTGCAATTTAAATAATTTTAGCTCCCTGAAATACTTGTAAGATACATCCTTTAGCGTGATTACGTCTAGGCATTGTGGTCTGTTATTTTACTCTAGACTGGCATATAATGAATAATTATTACACCATTACCTTTGAAATTATTCATTTATAAAAATGAATGAAAATGAAATTATATATTTTTAACATATTGGCCTCCTAAATTGCCTACCTAAATTCATACCCGTTTAAATTCAAAACTGATGTAAATTGTTTAAGGTATTTACAATTTGTTGAGTGGGTTTATTTTTTAGGTACTGAAAGCATGGACTGAAAATGGTAACACAAGGAGCTTGATCGGACTTGATCTCGAAGCATCAGATAACCTTTCTGATGATGCTCTTAGGAAATTCGTTACAAGATTTGGTCATCAATTACAAGGACTCGCTCTTTCAGGAATGGCACATGTGACTGATCAACTGTGGATGTCTATTCTGCCAGTTCTAACCAATTCCAAGTAATTATTTCATTTTCTATAATTGTTACAGTTCAATTAGCCTCACTGCTTACTAAAAATATTTTAATAAAAATTATAGGAAATTGAAAACACAGACCAAAAATTTTGACATCTAGAAGATCTTTGTCTCTCCTCTGCTTAATGTGCATATATATATTTTTTCCCCGAAACTTCACCTGACTGATTTCTTTATTATGTCAATCTTAGTTTATTAATTCTAATTATTACTCGATCACTTTATTTCAGAATACTTATCATGGGGACCAGAGAACGATTAGGAGTTAATATTCATGTTGATCAGTTGATGGATGGCATTGCAAATAACTGTCCACTCCTTGAAAGACTTGAGCTGCGTTGGGATCCAGAAAATTTGAGATTCTCTGATAAATCACAGAAAGCAATTGATATTCTAAGAGTAAAATGTTTGAAAATGAAAAGTTTGGTTCTAAGGTAATTTAATTATATAACCTATCCATTAATTTATAATGATAATGTTAAATCTATTTTTGTCTACACAAATAATGCTCATAAGATTTTATTTATATTGAAATTCAATGGATTTTTTGTTCTTTCTCATTATAAGAATAATGGCACTAAAATTAAAACTTATTTTTCCCTGGCAGCCTATTTGCAGCTCACTGGCTTTAAAATGACAATGTATTTGTGCTTTAAAAAAAAAATTAGGAAAAATATTAATTCACAGTTTAATTTTCCACAAGATATCTAATTAACTCAAAAATTGAAAGGGAAGTCACCTGTAAATTGTTTTTAAAATGACCTTTCATGAGTTACTGTGGCCAGTTTTTTATAAGATACTAGTTTGACTATATCCTATTCATTGGAAACGGGCAAAATTTCAGCCATTGCCCAGTCATTACTGGACTTCTATACTAAGAGAGCAATGCTAAAATTCTCAGATTTTATATTATAAGTTATTTACACATATAAACGATATATTATTTACATGATAAAATTTGTTCAAGTCCATACCTAAGCTCGTTCTCTTCGCACCGTGTTTCAACTATTGAGGGAATTATAGCAAAATAGCAGAATGTGAAGGACATGACCCAACTACATAGACGAGAGTAGTTCAAATTATTTTTAGTGTCCTATCCTAAGGTTTAAGTCCTCTTAGAACGGAATAGTTTTACCCAGCTGAGGTTGATAGAAATTCACAGAAATTGAAATCACAAAAATAAATTATGTTCTCCAAGAAGCCTAGGTTTTGTGATTTACAATATATAATTTTATTTCTATGTACTTTTTAACTGTGAAGAAGTATGAACAGGCACTTAAGTTTTTTATGACTGATATTGACAAAAATGCAAAATTAACTACTAAAATGACTACTACTGACATAACTATGCCAATGCCATCAGACCTCAGTAAGATAGTACAATAAAAAATACTCAAAGACTGGCAACAAAACTTTGAAAATGAAACGCAATGTTATAGGATTGTCAAAGAAATAATACACAGATTTAAGAAGAGATCAAGATGCCCTCACAAGACTACTTACTGGACATACTTACCTGATATATTCGTACATAATGAAGAAAAAAGCCAAGCCTATCTGTACTCATTGCCATACTGCAAAAACAATAAAACACCTACTTACAGAATATAGATTATGAACTTAACTAAATATACCACATGGCTTGAATGAACTACAACCAAACCCACATATTGGCACTATTTTGATTTCTTTAAAAACTATTAGGCAGTTTGACAATATTTAATTAAATATTTTAAAATTTGTGTGTGAGAGTGACATGAGTGTGTTTAAATGCGTATTACATGCCCGTTTTTATGAATAGCTATTATTATTATTATTAAGTTACCAAATTCCCTTTTAATTTTATTCTAACTTACTAAAGCAATAGTAATGCTTCTGATTTATTTTTACAGTGATGGGAGATATTATGAAATTGTTAAAGCAAACTTTGAAAGAGCTGACAGAATGACTGTTGTACGAACTGTTACAAGCTGCAGAACATCGCTCTACTATCTTCTTTCAAATTACAAGGATCTCGTTTTTAACTAACACGAGGTGCAATTTTTAATTGATGGATTAATTGTTGATAAAATATTGTCACATTTTTCCCACAGCAAGGGAAAAATGTATGAAGAAAAGACATGTTAAGAATAATGTCTGAGATTGTCTCATTGGGTAGTAAATGTTGGAAGCTTGGGAATTCTGTACTCAACCACTGTTAAATCCTCTTGAGATTTATTGAAGTTTTCAACAGGCTGTGGATTTTCTAGCTTATTGTAATGCTATATGTTGTATATTTTTAGCTCCAGATGACTAATTTAAATCTTTAATACTTGACAAACAATTTGAAGTTATTGAATTTAAAAAGTTTTTCTTAAATGCATTCGAGTTCAAACTTAAAATGCTGTCATGATTTTTTACTCATATATTTTAGGACAATCTATTAGCACATTTGCCAGAAATTCAAAAATAAATGACCCTATTGACAAAAGATCACTCAACAAAAAGTATTTAATAGAAAAAGTAATTATTATTATTATTATTTATTTATGTTTTAATTTAAAATAAATAAAAAAACTTAAATATATACGTAATTATTATTTATTTATTATAATAGGGCTTGGTAAACATATTAGTTAAGTAAGGTAAACGCAAATATTTGTGTCTTCCAAGTTTCATTTTCTAGTCTTAAGGTATATAAAAAGAAAGAAATCATACATTATATTAATGTGTGTGCGTATGTATATTTAATTTTAAAAAATTGGTGCAATGAACTATTAAAGCTTTACTTAAAGAAGCAGTGGTATTGACAGCTTTCTATTGTGATTTTGCAAGCATTGTTAGAGAATCCTAAGGAAAACTTGAATTCATAATTAAATAATGAAATAAATAAAACTAGATCATTAAATGTAAGAAAAAAAAATCTAACCTTGAAATTCTAGAAAAGGATAAACAATTTATTTCATTCTATGAAAGAGAATTGTAACTGTGATCGTTAACTAGCCTACTTTCTTGAATGGAGCTCTCACGATTCTCTCGAAGTATTCAGCTTCAGAGGTATTTAAAATTATTGAATTTAACATGTTTTTTTCTTAAATGTTTAAGAGTATAAACTGAAGCTTGTGTCAAATGTAGTATCAATCAACTATCTGTTAACGTAGTTGACATTAAAAATGTTGACTCCTAATTTGGAGAAAGGTTATTCTATTGATAAAACAAAAAAAAAATATATCATTATTATGAAGAAAATCAACTATCAAACTTTTATTGGTTTATGAGTAATGGTCATCAGTGACCTAGATTTTGGAAAGTCTGACACTATTTCAAAATATTAAACTTTGTAAATGAACTTCACTCGAAGAAAGGTCGTAGTTAAACTTGGATTACCCATCAGCAAGCTCTAGTAAGCCTGAGATTTTTCCTCTCAGAACTCATTCTCTGATTCTTCAGAATTAGAGGAGCATTTTTAAATTTTTTTTTTTTTTTAAAATAATATTCTGATTGCCTTCATCATGAATTCTGTGTATTGTAATTGTTTTGCCTGCATAATGCTATACAATATTTTAAAATGAAATGCAATTTTTAATCTGTTTCCTCAGTTTGTTGTATTCCTCTTTGTATAATTTAATGTTTTAACAAATCTTGGAGTCCTATAAGACAGATATAATCACTTTTCCTATACCAGAATGGAACACCTAGTAGTTATTATGAGTAATAGTTCACCTTTTTTATGTACTTTTTTATAAAATTGTTTCAAAACTAGAAATATAAAAACTCCTTAAAAGCAAATCATGCAACAGTAACTTCTTCATCTCCCAGCTTAAGTAGCCTACACTGCTTAAATGTTTAAAGACTTGGAATAAAATATTATAACTGACAAATAAATTTACAAAGTTAAAAAATGGGGATGAGGGAGGCAGTTGGAGTGCTTCTAATAATCTACAGCAAGGTAGTCCTTAAATTTGAATTAAGACAATTTTTTTTAGTCACATAATCAGTGATATACTCAATATAGAAGTGTTTTAAGAAAAACTAAAGGTCAAATTCGTTAAAGGCAGAAGTTGGATGGCATGGGGGTGGTTAGAGGGGGGATATCAAAACTTCAAAATATCTCAGTTATTAGGAGCCAGTGAAATTTTCTGTATCTTCCTATGACATACGTCTATGATGCCAGCTTACATGATATGAAGCATATCCAAATCTTCAGCTAACTTGAGTTTAATTTATTTGCAATACAAAAAATACTTGATTCCCAAAATATGGACACTAATTACCCCATGATTTAAGTAAGTGGTACTGTTTGCATGTTTCAAATGAATTATAAAACAAAAACATCTAAAAGCACCACATTATGTGCAAGCATCATATTACTTGACAAAATGGGCTGACATTAATGAAGATAGCATACAACTGTGGAAAGCATATTTTTATAAAATAACCTTGTTAAAGAATTGATGAGTATTTTCATTGCCAAGTATAAGTGACTGTAATTAGTTATTACAATACTGCAGTTAAAGTGGAATTGTAAAAATTGATTTTAAAGGAAAAAGTGTTTAATAATTATTTTATGTAATAAGATATATATTGTTGCCTGTTTATTTGTATACATTGTCTTAGGTGTTTTACTTAATCATTTCAAGAAAAATTTATTTATGTATTCATTGTCCTATAAAATGTTATGCTTATAATTATTATGTGTGCACAATGTTGTAAATGTATAGAGAATACTTGAACTACGACAATCTCAATAACTGCATACGGAATATAATAAACCAATTTTACAAACATCTTACTACAAACAGCATCAATGATAATGTAAATAAACTTTCTACTTTATTCTTTTATTTAAATAAATTCCCTTAACCTTGAGAAAATTCTTTAGGAACAGTTTTAGAATATGTTTTATCCTTGTTAATTATTATTTTTAGTAATGAAGGTAGTACTGCACTCTTACTACTTGATTTTCCTTGACCTTGATTAGGGGTTAATGAGTAAAAGAGAAAAATTGACCGAGGAAATGTTAAAGAACCCATTTTGTCACAAATTTAATTTGTTGTAATTGACGTTAATTTATTCCGTAACTCCAATATTAACTAAATTATTTGCAGTTTTCAGCTTTCAGAAATCCCCGTCTCCTACTCATTTCTCATAAGCAGTAAGCCAGTAAATCTGAATCGTCTTTTTTCAAGCTTAAATATGAGGTATTGTTTTAATCAGACAAGGATGAGAAAAGGTTTAGAGAGGGGGCAAAACCAAAAATTGGAAATATTATTCGCACCGAATAATGTTAAATAACCAATCTTTTAGGAAAAGTAGTATTCTGAAATTATTATTAAATCAAATATTAATTGAGTTATCTGTATTTTTTAGTTGTCTGTCTTTAGTTAACCATCACTTCTACTCTTGCAGTTTATGGTTAAAAAAACTGTATCAATAAAAATATCATGTCTAGCTTAAATTATTTATTATATTATTATTATTTATTAACCACCACTTATTGTTGCAATGGCTAATTAGGATGGGTTATGTACAGGTTACCATTCTTTTCTAGCCAGGGTGGGAATAATGATTTTATTTAATGAGTTTGTCACCAAATAAATTCCTATTGCCCAGGCAGGAATAAAATTCACCACTGTAGGTTTAGCATGTGAGATTAAAGCCAATGCTGTAACTCTCCTGGCTAACCTGAGCCCCAAGCTTCAATTTCAGTTACATAGGCTACATTTAACAGTGAAAAATGGAGACTATAATGTAATGGCATTGTCAGGGTGGTATACCAGCATGTGGGAATATGCTTAGTACGCATGATGGACTTTTAAATATCTGAACTATGATGAGTCAGATCGAAAAATGTAATAGAACCAATTTTGTTAAAAAATTGATGCTCTACAATTGTTTCTCTACGCACTTTTTCGTAACTCAAAATTAAGCAAGTAGCCTTCGGCCTTCAGTAAACCCCCTTTTCAACTCATTGATTTTTTACATGGAAATAAAGAATATGTGGTGAGATGAGATTAATCGTGTGTCATACAAGTACGTGGGAAATCTGCTTAGTTTAGCCAGCTCAAACCACCCCTGTGTAGCAGACTTATCATAGTGCTCGGTCGGGAGAAGGAAGCTGCCATCTATAGATGTTGTTTGCTTCCCTATCTTCTGATAAAGTAAGAATTGTAAGCACATTTTTATATGTAACTTTAATAGAGGCATCAGTGTCCTAGCGGTAAACCACTGAGTTCAAACCCATGTATTAAATCCTAAATTTAACTGTGTTGTCACCGAGTTTATGGTTGGACTTCTATCTCCTCACCCAATGCCCATTTAATTTTGTGAGTAAATTGAACAGCTACTTTAATAAAATAGTGGCTGGAATGCATCGAGCTGATGATGCATTTCATCCGAGCATGCTTGGCCTCCCACCAAAGCCATGCGGCTGGTGACCTCACTTTCATGCAAAACCTTAAAAAAAAAAGTCCGTCACGCAGGGGCTGCGTAAACTAAGCAGATTTCCCACGTGAAGTTATACAATAGAAAAATCTACATACGAGAGCCCAACAGTTACGGCCGAACTAAGTTTTGGCGGGAAACTCACTCGTCCGTTACACTTAATAAAAATGCAAATATCTCGGTTAATATTTAAGATAGAGAATAAATGTATATAACAATATTTATAGTAAATTTAATTTGCAATAAGATTGATTCTGTACAATTTTTCGATAAGACGTATGGTAACGGAGATATTTCAAATTTTCGAAAATCCTCCTCTTTAAACCCCCCCTCCCACTGGTCCGATTTCAGCCATTAACAAACTTGATCTGTATTTTTGCATAAAACGTTTAAATATCGAGTTTGGTAACGATCAAACAAAAATTGCGACCGCTAGAGCGTTAACAGACAAATATATATATATAATTTTGAACGGACCTCATTTTCGTCATCTACTGGGTAGGATCGATGGACATTTGAAGAAAAATTTCGAAAATTCCGCCATGAGTACAACCTCAATAGCTGATTTCCCTTATGGGAAATCTGCTAAAAGAAGTTCACTCTGAATCAAATGACAGAAAATACTTTTAAATTAATTATTAGTATAATACCATTGTTGATGAAGCAGAAAGAAGAAGAAAGAAAATATATTAGATCTTTTGCCATCACATTTAGTAGTGGAATTATACTTTATTACTTCTTTTTAAGAAAAATTACATGTTTTCCTACACATAGAACAAATTATCTCAATAAAAACCCTGGTATGAACAAGTATTTACAGAAATGACAAACATAGTTATAATAAATTCTTACAACTATACAAACATTATTTAAACATTTATTTATTTACACTGAATCACTTTCAGAGTGTATTACTGGCATTAACTAGTTATTAAACCAGTTTCTGTTTATTTTGGTTATTGTTGTTTCAATAATAAAAATATTGTTAACAAATATTTAATTGTTGTTTAATTAGTGCATTAAACTAAGATTCTTCAGTTGAGAAGGTGAGACCAGTACCTTGCAGATTTTCTTCCGTCCATTTGTCAAATCTGTCGGCTAGTTCTTGTGACATGTAATTTTTCCAATCTCCAACTTTCCCCTTACGTATAAATGTCTGATCTCCCTAAAAAAAGTAGATATCAGTTCAAAATGATCTCGTTTATGTCATGGATTTATTTCATGAAAACATTTTAATATATCACACCTCCTGATGTCTTATATATACCAAACTATGTACCTAAATTAAATTAAATATCATGGAATTGTCAAGAAAATAAACCAATTATTAATTTGTTATAACACAACACGTTTAATGGTCATCAATTCCACACCTCTTCAGGGGTACATTATCCTTACTACTTGAAATGGACTATATGAACAAACATATCCTGGAGAAACTAATGGTAAAAAATAGATATGAGGCCTATTAGTGTCGTTACTTAGCTTTTAGATATAATCCAATGATCACCAGTGGAATTAAGAAAATATGCAAAGATCTAGGAAATACAGCGTGGACCTCCACGCTATAAGTAATAGTTTTAGTCACATAAAGGACAAACTTAAAACTAAGAAATCTAAATATAATATATACCAAATTAAGGGCTTAGGTTGTGATTAAGTTTACTCAGGGGAGACTGCAAACCTCTTAAAAGAAAGAGAATGACGCAACATTTTAAAAATATTGCCAATATGGAAAATAAACATCACATATAGACCATACTTTTAAATCTGGACGTTCTTTTGATTTTGACAACATGAAAAACTTGGAAAAAGAAAGGAATACAACTGAAATAAATATAAAGGAGAATATATGTACACATATTTGGTACCAGGTTGTCTTCTTATTGGTATTGATGAAGCCAGTCTAGAGAAAGGAAATCTATAGGCCATGGCTGACTCTCTTTTTAATAGTAAGGCTATCATACTCCCAGTGAGGTGTACATGTAGAATTATAATAAAGTAATTGAAGAAGAAATAGTGCTTCTATAAATTCTGACCCATTGCCTACAAGTGATATCAGATTAGTGTCGTTGGATCATTGCTGTATCATTAAGTATTAATTGAACAAGTTATTCTAAACTTTCACAATGTCTTAAGACTAGTACACACATGAATTGGTTCATTCATGAAAAATTATTTAAAAATTTATGAAATGCACTATTTAAAACAGAATGGTAGTACAAAATGTACTGGTTGTGTTTACTGTTCTAAAGAAAAAAAAAATTATTTTAACCTAGTAAAAAGATAAATGTTTGATTAAATGTAATCTTTCTTCTGCGGTAAAAATATACCTCATACTGTCTCATCAAATCAGAAATCACTTTAGTGATTGTTCAAAAACATTTAATTATGTATTTATTTATTATTAAGGAAATACATTCAGTTTTTTTTTTCTTAAATTTGTAACTTTGATACTTTTTTTTTGTCACTTTGAGAATCCTTCTATCGATTTTTGTGCAGCTTTTCAATCTCAAGCATACATGTAAATGTAATGTGCCCATAATTTTCATGATAGAGATACAGAATTAAATAATATAAGTAATGATTAGTTACCTCCTGTTTGAATTCTGGTCCATGCCTTGCTTGGAGGAAAGGATCTAAGTTGAGTGCAGGGTTTTCTCTCATTTTTTGGAAACTAAGGTGGTCCATAAGTTGGCTTACTTCGTCATCTGATAGGTCTTTACCAAGGAATTTTGCTGTTCTGACAATTCCTCCTCTGTGGTCCTGAGGATTTTTACAAAAAAAGTAATAAATTGTTTGTATTTTATAATTTCTATGTTTTTAATTACTTTTATAAATTTATTTATTAACATCCATTTTATGCAATAATAGCTAATCAGAAATTTGTAAATAATGCTATTTAATAACGAGCACTTTGTGCTGTTAATATAAATTGGTTTGGGTTATCAATAGGTTACCACCCATTTCTTGCTAGGGTGGGATTAAGCATTTTATATAATGTGTTCATCACTAAATGCAGGTGAGATTCGAATTCACGACTCTAGGTTTACCAAGTGAGATTAAGGCCAATGCCTGAGCCATGACTAGTCTCAATACCTAGTAAATAATAAAGTATATAATACATTTTTTAAGGAACCGTTATTTCCCATTAAAAATTGATGTTTTTAAAAAGAGAATTAAAATTTCTACTAAACATTATAATAATTATAACTTTTGTAATAATCATATAAGTTTAACTTTTTAACCATTTGGTTCATATTTTAAACCAATAAGATCACTCTGTTGCTTTTTTCTCATAATACATTGACATTTTTTTCTGTATAGTCAGGAAAGATTAAAGTTAGGTTTAGAATAGTAAATATTCTATGTGAATTATTTTCATTTATTTCACTATGAATATTTAGTGCTATAGGGTATGGGAATAAGTTTTAATTTTTTTTTTTTTTTAATATTGAAATTGTTATCTCTTACATCTTATCTAATCTTCCATACATGGATTAAGAAAGGGTGTTAGTAAGGTGATAAACACAGTACATAACTTTTGCTTGGAGTGATAACATCTAGATTTCTTATATCATGGAATATGTTCCAAAAAACAGCATTTGCAGGAAGTTCTGCTTCACTACTATCTTTTAAAGAAAAGTGCTGCAGAAACGTATCGCTTGTTTGTTGATGTTTATGGTGACCATGCTCCATCGGAGGCGACTTGCAGATATTGGTTCAAGGGCTTCAAAAGTGGTGACTTTAATGTCGATGACAAAGAATGCGATGGTGCCCCAAAAAAGTTTCAAGACGAGGAACTTCAGGAATTGCTTGACATTGATCCTTGTCAGACCCTTGAAGAATTGGCTACAGTATTAGGTGTTGATCGATCCACCATTGGAAAACGGCTACATGCTCTGGGAATGGTTCAGAAGGCAGGAAATTGGACGGCATTCGATTTGAAGGAAAGGGATATTAAAAGACGTTTGGTCACTTGCGAAATGTTGCTTGATCGACAAAGAAGAAAGAGTTTTTTGCATCGGATCATCACTGGCAATGAAAAATAGATTCACTATGACAATCCTAAACGTAAACTTGCATGGGTGAAGCCAGGTGAACCAGGTCCATCAACACCCAAGCGCAATATTCATGGCTTAAAGGTGATGCTCTGTATCTGGTGGGACATGCGGGGTGTGGTCTACTATGAACTGCTGAAACAGTCTGAAACTATTAATTCCCAACTTTACCGACTTCAGTTAATACGTTTGAAACGAGCTATTCAAGAAAAACGACCTGAATGGCTTGATAGACATGAAAAACTGATTTTGCAGCACGACAATGCTAGGCCCCATGTTGGTCATCCCGTCCGGACATACCTAGAACAGGTCAACTGGGAGGTTCTACCCCACCCGCCGTATTCATCAGACATTGCCCCTTCAGATTATTCCTTCATTTGTTACGGTCTATGCAGTCAGCATTTACTAGGCAGCGCTTTACCACATACGAGGATGTTAAAAAATGGGTCGATGACTGGATTTTGTCAAAAGATATAGAATTATTTGCTCGAGGAATCCGAATACTGCCTGAAAGATGGGCCCAGGTTGTCGCTTCAAATGGAAATTATTTTGAATAAAGTACTTTTTTATTTTTTTATTCCAATTTGTTTTTTTCTTCAGCATAAAAAAAATTAAAACTTATTCCCATACCCTATACCAAAGGAAAACTAGGAACAGAAAAGATTTAAATAAAATGATCACCTTCCTGATTTCTTCATATTTCAAGAAAAGGATATTGTCATCATGTCGGAGATCCCAAAACCCAAGTACATGGCTCCAGTAAGGCCCTACTGGTGCTAAAATATAAAATATATATACACTTTTTTTAAAATAATTAAAAAAAAAACTATTTTTATCTTCTCTTATTAATAAAGAGATGATGATACAACACTCATTTTATTACTTCATTATTTATTAGCCACATAAGTGTTAAGATAATAAAGTCCGTCACGCAGGGGCTGCGTAAACTAAGCAGATTTCCCTCGTGAAGTTTAGTAATAGATAAATATACATAAATACTGCTAACACAATGACACCGTGAATAAATACAAACGGAAATAAATGTTTCATCCAATTTCAATAACCTGCCGACAGGAAGCGTTAGGTTAGAAATGTAATCAAACGAGCCGGGCCGCCTCACAACGGAAAGAAAAACAATTACTGAAATATATCAGAATATAACACATTATTTTACTGAGAACTATTTACTATATCTAGTATTGTAATTAATAATGAGTCAGAATAATTGTTATCTCAATCAATAAAATTTTAGTAGTCCAAAACTTTAAGATGGGGGGGGGGTCACCAGGGCATATTTGCATGTATCTCGTATAATAAAGGTCTCTTGAATACAATTTTTGGTATTTAAACTTCCTATAATGTGATTTATTATGTAGCAGAGTATTGTTTACGTAACATGAGTAGAAGTGGAGGTTTGCTAAAAACTGAAAAATGCAAATATCTCGGTTAATATACAAGATAGAGAATAAACGTATATGACAATATTTATAGTAAATTTAATTTGCAATAAGATTTGTTATATACAATTTTTCGATCCGATGACAAATAACGGAGATATTTGGAATTTTCGAAAATCCCCCCCTTTAAACCCCCCCTCCCTCTGGTCCGATTTCAGCCATTAACGAACTTGATCTGTCTTTTTACATAAAATGGTTAAATATCGAGTTTCGTAACGATTAAACAAAAATTGCGACCGCTAGAGCGGTAACAGACAAATATATAGATAGATAGATAGATAGATAGATATATATATATATAGATATATATATATACAGTTTTGAACGGACTTCATTTTCGTCATCTACTAGGTAGGATCGATGGACATTTGAAGAAAAATTTCGAAAATTCCGTCATGAGTACAACCTCAATAGCTGATTTCCCTCAAGGGAAATCTGCTAATACTAGAATATAGAATAAAGAAATGGAATACCCATGGAACTAGCACTGTGTCCTTGTTATTCTACAGTTATTTTACAGTAGTTATATAAGTGGTCATGTCTTTCTTCTTGTTTTTAGCAACTTGCATCTTTAAATTCTTTAAATTTAGTTTAATTAACTAAATGAGATAATATCATTATTTTTAAAAAAAGGTATTGCTCTTTCCTCCGCACTTACTATTATTTACTTGTTCCTTTAAAAGTTGTTGAAAACATGAAACTAAGCACAGAAGAAGAGAACCATTGTTTGAAATCATCATCATCTACAACCAATGTTTTCTTTCAGGTGCTGCTCTTTTCACATTACTATACCCACCAAAATCCATAAGATGTAGGATGTCTTGAAAATAGGATTTTCTAGGCGTCCCTATGCCCAAGGACCTTACCTTCAACTATGTTTGTGATGAAATTGTCATTCCTTATAATGGCCCAAGATGTTTCAACCTTCTTTTTTTCCACAACCTTGACTTTACCTCTTTTATAACTTCCACTGTGAATTTTTTGAAATTGTTCATGCAAAAAAATGGTTTCCCACAATTTCACTACACATAAAAGAATATCAGTATTAAATTGTCAGCTTCTGAAAAGGGGCAAAACATTCTGAGTTGCATAGAATTTTAATTATGATCTGCCTAATCCTGATTTGTTCTTGAAGTGAATTGCCTATTGAATATTATTACATAACATGGGAAAAAATAATTAGTGGTTTGTTTGTTTGTGGTAGAGGAAAAAATTGTGTACAAAGGGATGAGCTGATATTTTATTTTCATTTATTGTGATATCTATCAAATTCTCACATTAATAAATATTATTAATTTATGATTTTACATACCTTTGCCCAGTAGAAATAATTCAGCAAATTCCTCAAATGTACCAAGGAAATCGTGCAGAAGACGACAATAATGATAATAGGATACACACATGTCTTTTGGGTTCCTACTTACATAAATGATCTAAAAATATGTAAAGGGACACATTATTAAGCTCATTAGAGAATATATTACTTCTTTAATTATAATTTATTAAGTATTAAAGACCATAATTACATCTAAAATAATACCTAAATAACAGTAAAAATATATATTTGGGGTTAAAATTCATGCAAGATAGATTAAGAATCACGGTTTGCTGTGAATAAGTTATGACTACATGTTTTCATGCCTAAAGCCAAGCATGCATAAAGCATGTATAAGCCATTGTCGCAGACTTTCAGGTTTTCCATTTTGATTGGGGAGGGGGAGGGTGATTTGATGGGCAAAGAAAAAGTGAGTGTAATATATTTTATGAATAAAATTGATATGCCTATTTAAACAAATAAATCTATTTTGTAAGTGACATTTAATTATGTCAACAAAATTATTATGTATATTATTTGTTATTGATTTTTATTTTAATTTTTTTATCTTTGTATATAAAATTATTGTGGCCCGCCTCTTTCCTCGTAAGTTCCACCTATGCAGAGTGAGTCTAAGAAGCAGACCAGTTAAAAATAGATTATATCTTGATCAGCACAGGACACTACCCATACTTGTGTTGCAAAAAGCCATAAAGATGCTGGCTTTAAATCAGACGGCTACTATATTCAGAAACTAAATGAGAAATTTGTTCCTTGTAGGGATGGAAAAGCTTTTGGATAAGTCTATAAGCAATATTTTAATAGGGAAAAAGCAGCAAAGGCCTTATTATTTATGAAGAAAGGTGGGAAGGTTAATAAATGTGCTGAAAGAAGTCCTGTGAGATGCTGAGTCAAGAAATAGTGATTTGGAAATAATGAAGGAGGAAAGGTATACCTCGTCTTTGTCGTCTTGGAAAAGGACAACCATTAATAAAAAAAAAAAAAAACGACTATATTAAACGGATTACTTCTCCTAAATTCTTCTATAATACCGAGATCTTAAGTTTAGCTCTTGTACCTTAGGTCTGACAGTAAAAATTTCTTTGGGTAGAAGTGTAACTGGGAGGTGTGTTTTAATAAATCTTGGTGACTTCATATTTTCTGCAAGTTCTACTGAATTTCCGAGTCCATCTTTCCATGAGCCTGTGTCATTTCCAATTAGAGCAGTTAACCTAAGCAGCCATAAAAATAGTTAATCTATGATTAATTTTCATCTTAAATATTATTAAAACAAATTAAATATTATATTTGCTTGGAGTGTAAAAACAAGTAAGCCAACACCTGGCTTTTCAGAGTTTAGAAAAATGTATTACAAATTAAGTTCTAGAAGTACTAAAATTAAATGAATAATTGATTGTTTCTAAAACCAAAATACGAACTCCCTGATGGATTTGGGGCTTTCTTTACAAGAAAAAAAAGGGCTACTTTCTTTTTTAGATTTCATTGGCTACCTCTTTATTAAATAACTTCTGAAGAGTGTCAAAGGGCTAAATATGCACCAAGTGAAGAGATATACAACCAATAGCAAAGACAACAAAAATTGATAGTACCATTACTACTTGAGCTACTGATAACCTCTTGTTTATTATGAATAAAGCAAGCAGTATTAAATTAAGCAAACCTATTTTAAAATGGTTTACTTTAAGATCCACTACCAAAAACATTCACTTTGTTCCACCTAGTATTGAGTTTCAAAACTTTTTTTTTCTTATTCTTTAAAAGTAATTAATTTAGAACTAGGTGTTGACATGACTTTATGGCATTTCATTGAAAGTATTTAATAGAGTACAAGGGACTCAGATGAGTGAGTTAAGGGATTGGGTCTTAATGAACTGTGTAAACCTAGTAGGTAGGTTCGATTCCCAAGTGGGCAGTAGGAATTTATTTAGTGGTGAACTCATTAAATAAAAGCATTTGTCCCACCTCATTGGTAGCCTGCCTCAATTAGTCACAACAATTGGACATTGATAAATAACAGTTAAAAAAAATTAATAGAGTACAAACTGTGGTCAGTAGTGTGCATTTTGGTATGACAATCAATATGTTTTACCTTTGTCACTACTATATCTTTTGGGCTGTAAATTTCGAATTAGTACACAGGATATTTTTTTTTCTACATAGCTATTCTATACTACAATAGTATTTATATTTGTTTAGCTAATTATTTTATTATTAATTTTATAACTTACTCAAGCAAAGGATTTCTGAAATGGTTAAATGTCTTCGCAGCTTCAAAATCAAGGTTATTACCGATGCACCAAACCATTTCTTGAATCCAGGTACTTCCTGAAAGGAGTTGTAAAATAATTCAATTATATTTTACTTAGTACATAAATAAGTTGCCCACACCTAAAAGACTTCAGAACGCACAGTTTATCATCAACATTCAATAATCATGAAGTCTGTGAGTATATATACTTTTTTATGTATACATTCTAGCAATTTACGGGGTGTACAGAAAGTTCTAAGCCTGGTGTACTTATGATACCTCAGCTGTCAAGGTTGTTTTGGAAGGTTTTGACAACAATTTTTTTTTTGACAGGGTTACAGATGATGGAAAAAGCGGTGGAATAAGTGCGTTGCTGTTGAGGGGGACTATATTGAAAAATAAAAATATGTAAGTTGAAATCAGGCTTAGAACTTTCTGTACACCCGGTAGATATGAATTTTGAAATCAGGAGTAACTTTAAAAAAAAAATAACAGTCGTTGAGTTGACTGCTAACAATACCGAAACTTTGCTTCCAAGGTTTAAGTACTTATCTTATGTATAGTTTATGTGTATTTGTGCTCCTCAAGAAGAATCATAAATGTGTGAATCTAGTAGAGCAAATAAAGTAATATCAAATTATTTAATGTGAGAGTTGCCCTTTTGTCTAAATCCAGTATTAACAAAAGCTTTATTTCTGCATGAAGATATATTTGGTTTGTCTTTGATTTTATTTAATTTGAGTAGATTTTATTTAATTTCCTAAAGTCGATTATGCATATTTAACCAGGTCATAGTGATTTCTCACTATGTATTATGTCAAATAATTTATTTTTGTCTGAATTGAAACTAAGTCTGTGCATGTGTGTATTGATGGCTTCCACTAGTTTACTTTAAGGACAATATTTAAACATCAGGGTAATTGAATTATCTTATCTTAAATGTATTATTGTAAAAACTTCAGAATTCTCAAATAAATAACTTTTGTAGAGGAAAATTACTGACCTGTTCTAGGATAAGAGATAACCCAAACATCATCTGGCCTGACTTTGAAATCCTTTATCCTCTGCCCAAGCTGCCTAAACGTGGGAGGCAGTAGGACCTTACCAGGGTTTACTTCAATGAGGCAACCTGGAACCCCGAAAAGGGAATCCAGTCGCTCTGCCAGTGCTCCTTCCAGCCTCTCGTATCTAACTGTCGACATCCTTAAAAAAAAAAAAAAAAATCATAAGATTCTGTTCAGTTCCCATAGACATGTCTACATTGTTTAATTAATTAATTATTTTTATTATAAGGAAAAACTTGAAAAAGCATATGTGCGTTGGGATACATTCTCTTGTCTTACCAGCACAATCTGGTCCTAATAGCATATCAGCAGCTCCTCATGCAAGCCAATCAGTTCTGTTTCTTATGATCCTCCATTTCTGCTGTGCTCCACTGCACCGAATAAACATATTTCTTAGGGCTATTATTTGGCCACCTAATCAAGAGTGTGAACCTCTTTGTATGTTTTAAAAAGAAGATTTTTGGAAAGGCATCTTTTCCCCCATGACTATTCTGACTTTCTTATATTAATGGAGAGTTGATACATGCCAGCATTATGCTTATATGCCTTTTCAACCATTTGTCAAAGAGAGCAGAGAGCTGTAGTCAATCTTCCAGGGCGAAATCCTTTCTGGTACTCTCTCACATGTGAATGGAATTTTTCTTATGATGCCTTTATAGCTAGATAGTCTGATGCAGAAGGCAATGGGAAACCACTGCATTTCCTTGTGACCCTCTAATTCCCATGTCTGGTCCCGTGAAAATCAGGTTTACCTGTTCACGAGATCCATTATCAAGTGAAGCCTGTAAATACTACATACATTCTCTTGCAGTACTTCTCCTACCTACGGGGTGTGGCTATTAAATAACGAGGCTGGCGCTGGTACAGAAGAAGTGCGCATGCGTCAAACGCCAGCAACTAACAGCTGTTATCGTGAAGCTTCCTCTTTCGAATATAGTGCCTCTCGCTTCTGTAAACAAATCAGTACAGCCGTACCCTTCGTCCTTCGTTCGCATTAGAGTTGTTTTTTTGTTTCGCCGGAAAAATGTTAAGTGTAACAGTAGAGCAACGAATTGTTGTGAAATTTCATGTGAAACTTGGAAAAACTGCTACTGAAACTTATAATTTATTGAAAGAAGTGTATGGCAATGAATGTTTATTGCGTGCACGTGTTTTTGAGTGGTTTAAGCGTTTTCAAGATGGCCGAGAAGACGTTCAAGATGATTCCTGGGTCGCCCTTCCACGTCGAAAACGGATGACAATATTGAAAAAATCGGTAATCTGATTCGATCTGACCGTCGGTTAAGTATTCGAGCGATTGCTGAAACTGTACGGATTGATAAAGAATCCGTACGGCAAATATTACATAACAATTTTAACATACAAAAAGTGTGTGCCAAAATGGTGCCTAAAATTCTCACATTAGAACAACTGGAAGCTCGCAAAAATGTTTGTACTGACACTTTGAATGCCATTGAAAATGACCCAAACTTACTGGAAAGGATAATAACATGTGACGAATCATGGTTTTTTATGTATTATCCTGAAACAAAGCGCCAATCCATGCACTGGAAGAGCCCATCTTCACCGAGAGCCAAAAAAGCTCGAATGAGCAAATCAAAATTCAAAGCAATTTTGATTGTTTTTTTCGATATTCATGGGATTGTGAACCTTCACTGGGTTCCTGAAGGTCAAACGATTAATCAACATTACTACCTTCACGTTCTTGCTGAACTCCGCGAAAGAATAAGGAAAAAACGACCTGAATTGTGGAAGGACAAGTCATGGGTTCTCCATCAAGACAATGCGCCGGCTCATTCCGCATTGTCTGTTAAGAGGTTTCTAGCCAAATTCAGCATCCCAGTGTTAGACCATCCGCCTTATTCGCCGGATCTTGCGCCGTGCGACTTCTATCTGTTTCCTATGGTGAAATCTGCATTAAAAGGAACAAGATTTGAGTCTGTTGAAGCTGTGAAAGAGAAAGCGGCAGGCGTCCTGAAGGAGCTGACAGAAAAAGACTTCCAGTACTGTTTCGAACAATGGAAGGTTCGCATGGAGCGTTGTAGGGATAAAGGAGGGGTGTATATTGAAGGTGATAATAAGTAAAAATGTTTGAAATAAAAATAAAATGTTTTACAGCGTCAGTCTCGTTATTTAATAGCCACACCCCGTATACCACTCACTCATCCACAGGCACAGTCCTTATGGCCTCAGTTGTTATGGTATTTTTCATTTCATCCGGACATCATAAATAACCTGATAGGCGGTTCATTGCATTTCTCAACCCTAAGCCTTTCTTCTTCCTTAGATTTTGAGGTTTTGGACTGGATTTTCCACCAAGGGAGACACCCATTGCCAACTAGTCTGTCGTATTTAAACCTTTGTAGGGAAAAGAGATGACTTCAGGAACTTATATTGTAAAGGCTATAGCCCTGCCATGCCAACCAATAAATATGGGTTAAGCAGAGGAGAATAGATAGTGAATCCTTTGGGCCTATTACTGGGTTGTGTGAACACAGAGAAAATTAGATTAAGATCCGAGAAGATTAGACATTTAAGGGAAAATAGCTTTTGAGATTGCACTCATGGCATAGATTTTAGAAAAATGTATTTAAAAGTCTTTTTTACTGATGGAGGTACACACAAATATGTTGTGTGATGGTGTCATCATTCAAGATATTACGTTCAGAACTCAAAAGAGTTTATTTGATCTAAACAATACTTGATATTTAATCGTTTCATTCAACAAGATCATCATTGTTAATGGTTGAAATCAAACCAGGAATGGGGATTAGAGGGTGAATCCCAAAATTTATAATGTCTCCCTTATTAGTAGTCGTATCGAAAAATCTCAATTGATGACCACCACACAACAAATTAGCATGTATCTCTCATAAAAAGGTCTCTTGAAAACAATATTTAATATTTAAGCTTAGAATGCTTTGGTTCATGATATTACAGCTTATTGTTAATATGACATGAGTAGGAGTGGGGGTTTACTGAAGTCTAAAAAACTTAGAAATCCAAATATCTCGCTTAATATTTTTGATAGCGACAATATTCATGAATTGTAACAACTTTTATAGAACATTAAATAGAGAATAAAATTGCTTCTATACACTTTTTTTGATCGACATGTAACAAGGAAGAAATTTTGAAATTCCCCACACCTAAATCCCCCTTCAAATGGTCCGATTTTAGTTGTTAACGAACTTGACCTTTATTTTTACATAAAGCGTTCAAATATCGCTAAAGCGTTAACAGACAAAATATGTATATATATAATTTTGAGCGGACCTCATTTTTGTCATCTCCTAGGTAGGTATGATGGATTTTTGAAGAAATTTATCGAAAATCCTGTGATAAGTACTAAACGAAAATGGTTAGTCTTACCTTGGGATTAAGTGTTTTTTGGTTCGTTTTATACTAAGAAGGTTTAAAATTACTAAATTTGCAACCTTTTTGAGAGAAAAATGGTATTTAAGCTCACTTCCGGTCGAGACGCGTGAGGTGCGTCATGCGCACGCCTGGAAAAACAGTATAGGCAATCACGCCAGACAATTTTTTTTCTGCGAAATACATCTAAAATTTATTATAATAGCTGTCCTTCTATTTCTGCATAGATATTTCTTAATTTGATCTAGAAACTTAAAACAAAAACAAATGCAATAAAATTACCTCTATGAAAATAGCTATTATTTTCTTAGAGGTAATTTTTCTAAGTTTGTTTTTGGTATGTTGAGTACGTTTTGAAGATGTAATGATATGAGACTACTCAAATTGCACTTGATTTCAAATCTTTTTTATTATAGTATTACTTTTAGCAGATTTCCCCTATGAAATTTTCGAAATTTTTCTCCAATCCTACCTAGTAGATGACGAAAATGAAGTCCGTTCAAAACTGTATCTATCTATCTATCTATATATTTGTCTGTTACCGCTCTAGTGGTCGCAATTTTTGTTTGATCAGTACCAAACTCAATATTTAGTCGTTTTATGTAAAAAGAAAGATCAAGTTCGTTAACGGAGGATTTTCGAAAATTCGAAATATCTCCGTTACTATAAGTCGGATCGAAAAATTGTACAGAATCAATCTTATTGCAAATTAAATTTACTATAAATATTGTTATATACATTTATTCTATATCTTGAATATTAACCGAGATATTTGCATTTTTATGAAATCTGTGGTCGGGTATAGTTCGGATTAGGTCGGCCATTTCCGCCAGTACTCGGCTCAGGTGGAAGCTTCTTCTAACCTTACCTGTCGTTTCTAACCTTACCTTACCTTTATTACTTTGTGAGATTTATGCAAAAACGCTCTATTCATCCGCCACCCCCCTTCATTAGTTCTTGGACTACTAAAATTTGAGTTATTAAAATATAAACTATTCTTACAATTCAGAAGCTGTTTCAGTTGGGAATTTATTTTAATTAACTGAAAGATTTCTCATTACCGTTTGTATTTAATCACGATGGTATTGTGTTACCAGTATACAGATTTCTCTATTGTAAAACTTCACATGGGAAATCTGCTTAGTTTACGCAGCCCCTGCGTGATGGACTTTTTATTATACCTCTCGTGGTGTTTTTTTTCCATTAGATTTATATATATATTTTTATATTACAATTTATACTAATTTATTTTTAAAATAGGCCTAATTATTATATATAAAACTTTAAAATGATCACTAAGTTTAAAAATACCCTTATAATACCTAAAATTATTCTAAGTATATTTACAAAAACATTAAAATAATTGCTAAAAATTAAATAATTAAATTTTTACCAACAGTAAACTAAAAAAAAAATACCTACACTTTTTAATATTTTTGTGCTGACCTAAAACATGGTTTAAGATTTGATACAACCACTAACAATCACCAGCAAAAACGCTATGGTACACTTCTTACTTGGGCTCAAGGATGCAAAAAAAAATTAATAACGAACTGCACTCTGAGGAAGCTGATAGTATACTGAGGGCTGACAGGGGCTGAATTTGAGGTCAATAGCAAGGGGCTAAGGACGAGGAGAGCTGGTAGAAGGTGAGAAAGAGATGACGCGCTTATTGAGTCATCAGCCCGGGCGGGAAGGCCCCGTGACGCACCCCTCGCGTTATCAGCACTCAACGTGTTAAGGAAAATCAGCTGAAAGCCTGGTCGATCCGGGTGAGGCCTCTGTACTGTGCAACTAATCTATGCACTATGCAACTGCTACGCCTTGTAGTTGCAACCATTGTATTCTTTCGGAAGCCGCTCTTTTCACTATACCCAATTGTATAAAGTTTGGCATGCCTGAATTTTGTACTCCCTGATAAGGAAATACTGGATTTTGATAGGATTACAGGTAGTTCAAACATTATAATAATGACCCTGCTCTAAACTGGACTTATTGTTCCACTTTCTACTGTAATCTGCCAAAAAAAAAAAATACCCTTTTCGATTAGAAATTGCAGAGGCAAAAGAAACTTCATTCCGCCAAGTAATAACACTGATTTACTTTTCCAAATTGTAAAAATCGTTAGGTAAAAACGGAATGCCAATCAAGTCTTGAAGAGCCTGTACGAACTTAATTTACGAGTATACCACTGATTAAAAAGTAACCTGGATGATGTGTAAAATTATTAAGAGTCTCTCCAAAGAAGTACTTAGTATTGAAATGGACCTAGACGTTTACAAAGGAAGACTCGGGATGAAGTCATTGACCTTAATGACGAAGGTACCACCACTGATGGCTGAGGCATATCACTTTATTTGGAAGCGGGAATGTATATTTGAAATTAGAATATAAGTATAAGTATTGGAAATTACAAGACCTCCAATCTAATTACAAGTATAGGGAATTACGTAATGAGATGTAGACTCGAAATGGAGTCATTGACATTAATGACGAAGATACCGCGGTTGATGTCTGAGGCATCTCAATTCATTCAGCAACCGGAATGTACATTTGAAAGGACAATATAAGTAAAAGTATAGGAAATTACAAGAGATCCAATCTAATTACAAGAATTGGAAATTACGTACTGAGATGGAGACTCGAAATGGAGTCATTGACCTTAAGGAGGAAGATACCGCGGTTGATATCTGAGGCATCTCACTTCATTCAGCAACCGAAAGATATATTTGAAAGGACAATATAGGTGCAAGTATTGGAAATTACAAGAGATCCAATCTAATTACAAGTATTGGAAATTACGTACTGAGATGGAGACTCGAAATGGAGTCATTGACCTTAATGGCGAAGATACCGCGGTTGATGTCTGAGGCATCTCACTTCATTCAACAATCGGAAGATATATTTGAAAGGACAATATATGTACAACTATTGGAAATTACAAGATCTCTAATATAATTACAAGTATTGGAAATTACGTACTGAGATGGAGACTCGAAATGGAGTCATAGACCTTAATGACGAAGATACCTCCACTGGTGGCTGACGCATCTCACTTCAGGTAGGTGCACTTTATTTGGAAACCGGAATGTATATTTGAAATTACATTATAATTACAAGTATTGGAATACTTGAGGCATCTAACTTAATTCGGCAACTGGATGGTGCATTTGAAAGGACCGACAGTGACTCAAGGTGCTTCAATGTAATTACCTGTTTTGGAAATTAAATTCTTTGATGGAGCGCTGTACCGAAAAACTAAGAAGCACAATATTGTTAATAATTCCAAAGACCAACATTTAGTTTTAAATATTCCGTCACGTGGGACAAGCAGACTAAGCAGATTTCCCACGTGCTGCTGATCTCATCTCGCCATATATTCTCTATTTCGAAATAAAAATCCAATGAGTAGAAGTTTGTAGTTAATAAAATCTTAATTGATGACGTCACCACACAATGCATTTGTTTGTATCTTATCTAGTAAAGAACTGTTGAGAATAATATTTGATATTTATTATTGGAATAAGATGTTTCATGATTTATGATTCATATGTCAAATGCTACCACGTCCTTTGTTTTCAAACATGACAATTGCGAACCTCTCATCATAAGTACACTGAGAAACATAATTTCTGATAATATATCAGTAGAAATGGATACATTTTTTTTATTTTCAAAGTTTATCATGTTTTGTTTTGATGCACGAGTGGAATTTAATTATGTAAAATTATGAGTGGATCTCTTCTTTGTTATCTACTAGGTAGGGCTGACGGACATTTGAAGAACTTTTTCGAAAATTATTACATCCTCGATAGCTTATTTCCCTTATGGAAAACAAGAATTTGCTCGGAGAATAATAATTGAAAGAGCTCCAGATAAAACAGTCCGTCACGCAGGGGCTGCGTAAACTAAGCAGATTTCCCACGTGAAGCTATGCAATAGAGAAATCTTTATACGAGTGCCGTCTCTCTATACGTTCGTTATCGGCCCACATTTAATAAAAATACAAATATCTCGGTTAATATTCAAGATAGAGAATATATGTATAGAACAATATTTATAGTAATTTTAATTTGCACTACGATTAGTTCTATACAATTTTTTGATCCGACGTATGGTAACGGAGATATTTTGAATTTTCAAAAAACCTTCCCTCTAAACCCCACCTCCCCCTGGTCTGATTTCAGCCGTTAACGAACTTGATCTTTCTTTTTACATATAACGACTAAATATTTTTTGTATTTTTATTTGGTAAAGATTAAACAATAATTGCGACCGCTAGAGCGGTAACAGACAAATATATATATATATATATATATATATATATATATATATATATATATATATATATATATATATATACAGTTTTGAGCGGACCTCATTTTCGTCATCTCCTGGGTAGGATCGATGGACATTTGAAGAAAAATTTCGAAAATCGCGTCATGAGTACAACCTCAATAGCTGATTTCCCTTAAGGGAAATCTGCTAAAAAGTTTAGCAATATATGGATCTCAATAGCTGGAGATCAATTGTGAGTCATTCCAGCTGGTGCGAAATTTGCTTAGTTTACTCAGCCCCTGCGTGACGGACTATTACAATTTTTCGATACAACTCATAATAAAGGACGTATTTCGAATGATCGAAATGCTCCCCCTCCCCTCGGTATTTCGATTTCAGCAGTTAACGAGCCAGAACTTTAGCTTTACTCTAAAAGGTTAAATATTGAGTTTGGCAACGATCACTCAAATTTAATGGGCATTTAAAGACATTTTTCGAAAATCGCGCAATGGGTACAACCTCAATACCTGAGTTCTCTAGCTAGGAGGACTCTGTACAATAACTAGACTATGCATTAAAACCAATTTAATAAAGTTTGACACCCCTGAACTTTGCATTCCATCATAAGGAAATCCCAGGCTGTTTTGATATCATCAACAACGGTTGAACACATTACAATAATGGTCCAATCAGATTAAGAGTCCTCTAGTGCGCACGAAGGTTGTGATGTCATCCGTAACCACCGGTAGATCCAACAAGTGGTTTACATTTCTTGAAATGTTAAAGAAATGAGCTCGGGATTCCCAGAAAGTTCATACAATTGGATATATAGTTCCCAAAAGATCTCCACGTTTTGTGAATGAGTTTTCTAGAGACCTGCTTTTCAGAGTTACAGTAAGTCACAGAGAGAATCCATATTTACAATACCGTGATTTTCAGGCACTGAGTTAAAGTGACTTGGCTCCTAGTGTCCGAACAGGAAGTTGTATAGCCAGGGGACCTTGGATCCATGACGAATCCAGATTTTAACGTTGCGAAATTGGGTGAAAATGACTTTTCGGATTGGAATTAACATATAATATAATATAATATTCACATAAACAAAATGATATTATAAGACTAGACTTACCAGAGAACAAAGAGCCCAGCTATGAAGAGTCGACGGAGACCGTTAGGAGCGGCATTCTCCTTGAGGCATTATGTCAAGAACTGACATTGTTCTATATCGCAGCCATATCGACATCCCCCCTACAGATAGCGCCTCTATACAAACACCTCTCATGCTTCATTAACGTCCATTTTGTTTATTTAATACTAGTGCCGACTTTTGTGTGAACAGTAGACCACCCCACCTCTGATTTCTCCTTGAGGTCACGAGCGAGCCGTACAAGAGTGCTAACAAGCATGTAGCTAGAGCGAGAAAAATTATAATGGAGATTTTACCAGTGCATGAATTTTGAATCAGGTGATATGTAGTAACGAGAGTCGTGGTTACCAACCTTTTTCAGTCGTGCCCCGCAATCAAGGTTTCAGGGACTTGCGCCGGCCAACACCACACAAGCATAAACAGTCACAAGCAACAACATGTACAATATATTAAAATGTCCATCTCCCATGGCCTGCTTTAACTAAGCTGATTTTCCCAGAGCAAAATAAAAATTAGATGAGAAGTGGGGGTTTACTGACAGCTGAATACGAGGAAGTTCGAATAAATCGCTTAATGTCTAAACTTAAAAAAGTCCATCACGCAGGGGCTGCGTAAACTAAGCAGATTTCCCACGTGAAGTTTTACAATAGAGAAATCTGCCTAATAACAACTGTAGTAGTAAGAAACCTCTAAACCTAAAACATTATTTAGGGCGTAATAACCCAGTAGTTGCTAGCCCCAAAAAACAGTTAACCTAACCTCTAAATCTATTCACTAGGGACGAATAATTATGGAAACGGCCGCCAGAGCTCTCGGCGGAAAGTCCGAACATAGCCTACTGGTGACCACACGCAGAATACAAATGCAAATATCTCGGTTAATATTCAAGATACAGAATAAATGTATAGAACAATATTTATAGTACATTCAATTTGCAATAAGATTTATTCTATACAATTTTTCGATCCGACGCATAATAACGGAGATATTTTGAATTTTTAAAAATCCCCCTCTAAACCCCCCCTCCCACTGGTCCGATTTCAGCCATTAACGAACTTGATCTTCCTTTTTACATAGAACGATTAAATTCCGAGTTTGGTGACGATTAAACAAAAATTGCGACCGCTAGAGGGTTAACAGACAAATATATATATATATATATATATATATATATATATCTATATATATATATATATATATATATATATATAATTTTGAACGGACCTCATTTTCGTCATCTCCTGGGTAGGATCGATGGACATTTGAAGAAATTTTTCGAAACTCGCATCATGAGTACGACCTCAATAGCTGATTTCCCTTAAGGGAAATCTGCTAAAAATGAATGGAAGGACAATTGTAGAGCATCAATAGTTTAACAAGATTGACTCTTTATCACGTTTTGACACGACTTACAATGACGGGGATAATTGGAATTTTCGAAATACCCCCTACAGCTACAACCCCCCCCCTCCCTCCAGCGTTCCTAGTCCCATTTCAAGTTATTAACGAAAATGAGCTTTAGTGTTGGATTAAACAGTTAAATATCGACTGTGGTATAAACATTTTCGAGAAAAGAAATAGTCACCATTGATGACGTCCCACTCACCACTCTACGTATTTGCATTTAGCTCACAAAGTAAAAGTTTAATGAGAACAATATTTGGTATTTAAGAGTCAAATAAAATGCTTCGTCATATAACACCTTATTGCAAATATGGCATGAGTAGGAGTGGGGATTTTCGAAAAAATAAAAATATATGGGTTAATATTCATGATATAGAAAAAGTACATATCATAATTTATAAATACTTACATTTTCTATAGAATTGGTTCTATACAATTTTTCGATTTGACTTCTAATAGCAGAAATATTTTAAATTTTGTATTTCCACGGTCCGATTACGAACTAGATGTTACGTTTAAAAGTCCGACACGCAGGGGACGCGTAAACTAAGCAGATTTCCCATGTGCTGCCATGACATACTACTAATGACTACTGGCATAATTCTTCTCTTCTTATATTTTCTATTTCTAAGTAAAAATCTGCTAAAATACAAAAGTAGGAGGGTTATTTTCACTGAATGACGATTACAATTACAAATGATGTGTGCCTTGGTAAATATATGACCTCCAAAATAATGTTCAAAACGACAATTGTAGAAAATCAAAGTTTTAAAAGGATTAATTATAAAATATTTTTGAATAAGACACATAATAACGGAGAGAAGCTCAGGTTCGCCATGTGAGTTAAAGCGTTAGCCTTAATCCAACATGGTAAACCTAGGGGTGGCGAGTTCGATTCCCACCTGGGCAAAGGAATTTATTTAGTGACGGAATTCATTAAATAAAATCCTAAGTCCTACCCTGGCTAGAAAATTGTGGTAACCTGTAGATAACCCGTTCCAATTAGCCATTGTAGCAAAAAGTGGACGTTAATAAATAATAAGAATAGTAACGGAGATATCTTGAATTTTCAAATTCCCTCCACCATATTCCCAGTTCAATTTCAGCCATTACGACTATGAATTGTTGCATGAAACGTTTAATATCGTGTATGGTATACGTCAAATGGACAATTTCGAGTTAAAAAAAGTCCGTCGCGCAGGGGCTGCGTAAACTAAGCAGATTTCCCACGTGAAGTTTTACAATAGGGAAATCTGCCTAATAGCAACTGTAGTAGTAAGAAACCTCTAAACCTAAAACATTATTTAGGGCGTAATAACCCAGTAGTTTCTAGTCCCAAAACACGTTAACCTAACCTCTAAACCTATTCACGAGGGACGAATAGTTATGGAAACGGCCACCAGAGCTCTCGGCGGAAAGTCCGAACATAGCCGACTCCTGCCGACCACACGCAGAATACAAATGCAAATATCTCAGTTAATATTCAAGATACAGAATAAATGTATAGAACAATATTTATAGTAAATTTAATTTGCAATAAGATTGATTATATACAATTTTTAGATCCGACGCATAATAACGGAGATATTTTGAATTTTCAAAAATCCCCCCTCTAAACCCCCCCCCTCCCACTGGTCCGATTTCAGCCATTAACGAACTTGATCTTCCTTTTTACATAAAACGATTACATTCCGAGTTTGGTAAAGATCAAACAAAAATTGCGACCGCTAGAGCGTTAACAGACAAATATATATATATATAATTTTGAACGGACCTCATTTTCGTCATCTCCTGGGTAGGATCGATGGACATTTGAAGAAATTTTTCGAAACTCGCATCATGAGTACGACCTCAATAGCTGATTTCCCTTAAGGGAAATCTGCTAAAACGTGAAATCTCTATTGATGATCTTGATTAATCGTATATACATGGATCTCACACAATTAAAAATTCCGTCACTCAGCTTCAGTTTTAACTAAGCAGATTTCCCACGTGCTGGTATAACACACTTGTGATCTCGACTCACCACCTATTAGCAGATTTCCCTTAAGGGAAATCAGCTATTGAGGTTGTACTCATGACGCGACTTTCGAAATTTTTCTACAAATGTCCATCTATCCAGGAGATGACCAGGCGGTCTGTTACCGCTCTAGCGGTCGCAATTTTTGTTTGATCCTTACCAAACTCGATATTTAGTCGTTTTATATAAAAAGAAAGATCAAGTTAGTTAACGGCTGAAATCAGACCAGTGGGAGGGGGGGTTTAGATGAGAGGTTTTTTGAAAATTCGAAATATCTCCGTTACCATACGTCCGATCAAAAAATTGTATAGAACCAATCTTAATTCAAATTAAATTTACTATAAATATTGTTCTATAAATTTATTCTCTATCTTCAATATTAACCTAGATATTTGCATTTTTATTAAATGTGGGCCAATAACGAAGGTTTCAGGCCAAAAGCTAGTTCGGCCGTAACTGTTCGGCTCTGTTATAGAGATTTCTCTATTGTATAACTTCACGTGGGAAATCTGCTTAGTTTACGCAGCCCCTGTGTGACGGACTTTTCTCTATTTACATGTAAAAAACTGATTAGTAGAAGGGGGTGGGGGGCGTCACTGAAGGCAGACAAAAAAAATGCATGAATAGCTCGTTTAATATTGAATAAATGAATAAAATAACAATTCTGGAACATCAATAGTTTAACAATATTGGTTCTATAATATTTTACGCTCCTACTCATAATAACAGAGGTAATTTTAAAAGATGAATTTTTCAATACCCCACCCCTCTAAACCTCAACTATTCCAGGTCCGATTTCCGTTAATAACAAATGTGATCTTTAATGGTGACTGAAACGGTTAAATATGGTGTAAGGAATAGATCAAATAAACATTTTCGAGTAAAGAATGACGTATTTGCATGCATCTGAAAAAGTAAAAGTTCAATGAAAATCATATTTGGTATTTAACTTAGGAATGAAGTGGCCCATGATATAATAGCGTATTGCTAATATGACATGAGTAGGAGTGGGGGGAGGAGTTTGCTGCAGGCTGAAGATTAAACAATTCAAATATCTCGGTTAATATTAGAGATAGTGATTAAATGTAAAGCAACATTTATAAAACATTATATTTACAATAAGATTGGTTGTACACAGTATTTCGATTCGAAGTATAATTCAAGGGATATTACGAATTTTTGAAATTTCCCATCTAAATCTCCTGCCTCACTGATCCCATTTCAGTCATAACGAACTTGATATTTAGTTTTACATGAAACGCTGTATAATGAACTTGGTAAAGATTTTTACAAAAATAGCGACTGGTGGAGCAATAACAGATACGCGCTCACGCTCGTGTGTGTGTGTGTGTGTGTGTGTGTGTGTGTGTGTGTGTGTGTGTGTGTGTGTGTGTGTGTGTATAATTTTTAACGGACCGTCATCACTTTGGTAACTGACGAGTGAAACCAAACATATTTCAGTATATCTCATTTAGTAGAAGGACAATGAAAGCAATATCATAAATTTAAGCTTGGAATGAAACATTTTATGATATATTATTATTATTTATTAACGTCCACTTTTTGCAACTTAGGCTAATTGGGATTCATGATATATCATGAGCTCAAAGCTAATATGAGATGAGTAGAAGTAGAGAATAGAGAGAGTAGAGAAGACTGAATACTAAAAAATACAAATTTCTCTGTAAATATTCAAAATACTGAAAAAAGGTATACATTAATAAATTAAAAAAAATTACATTTGCAACAAGATCAGTTATATACACATTTCTGATCGCTCGCATAATAACAAAGGTATTTTAAATATTCAAAATCTCCCTTCTCTTATACCTCCACCTAATCCTATTCTGATTTCAAACTATGATTGACGAATTTGATCACCAATTTTGCATAAAATTATTACATACCAAGTGTGGTAATGATAAACAAAAATTGCAGCTGCTGGAGTGTTAATAGACAAATGTTTATGCATATATATATATATATATATATATATATATATATATATATATATATATAGAGAGAGAGAGAGAGAGAGAGAGAGAGAGAAGAGAGAGGGAGAGAGAGAGAGAGAGAGAGAGAGAGAGAGAGAGAGAGAGAGAGAGAGAGAGAGAGAGAGAGAGAGAAAGAAAGAGAGAGAGGCGGAGGGTGGGAGTTCTGAACAGATCTCATTTTCCTCATCTCTTGCATAGGATCGATGGATATTTCAAGATCATTTTTTTTTAAATTGTGCATGAGTACAATCTCAATAGCTGGTTTCCAAAACAGCTATAAGCATTGTGACCTTTTCTGAACTGAGGAATCTGCAGTACAATAGCCTCAATTAGGACACTTAAAATTGAATGGAACACGGAGGAGTACAGTAAAAATAAATAACATAAAATAAATAAAAAAAAAAAAATTCTTAAAACCAACCCAAATATTGATTATACACAGCTGAGAAGGACAATATTTTTAATTAACATAACACATTACAATATCATCATTGAGGATGGAAAGGAAAATACAAACTGGTTCAGCCACAGCTAGTTTTATTATTTTTTCACTTTAAAATGGTTAGATATATTTTTTGTACTATAGACAAATAATATAAGGATTAAAAAAAAACTTGTATTAACATGTATTTACAGGAAAAACAATATATAATAAATTCTTAAAACTAAACTAACAATATAAAAATCTAAATATTTACACTTAATGGTTTAAACAATTTTAAATGTTTCCCTGCCTTTAGCTGATTTTTAAGCCAGCTTCTTTATATTTTGATTATTGTTAAAAGGAACAATGTTTAAATAAACAACAATGTTTCATTAGGTTTTTTCTGTGCATAGAGCTAGGATTCATCTGTCGAAAAGGTGAGACCAGTGCCTTGCAGATTTTCTTTGGTCCACTTGTCAAATCTGTCAGCTAAATCCTGTGACATATAATTTTTCCAATCTCCAACTTTCCCCTTACGAATAAAAGTCTGGTCCCCCTAAAAATTGTAGATATCAGGTCAAAATGATCTCTTATGACATCAATTAATCCTATGAAAGAATTAATCCAAACAAATTTAAAGTACTCTTAAATATTTTAATGAGCCATTAAGTTCTGAGTTTCAGAATATACAGTGAATAGATGGACATTAAAATATTTTAAAGAAAATAGCATTAAACACTTTTTTTTTCTGTCCTAGAGCAGAATAAAGTTCATTATAATTTTAATGGGGTTTATTTATTTATTTATGTCCATTTTATGCTACTTTGGCTAATTGAGACGGGTTATCTACAGGGAACCACCCTTTTCTAGCCAGGATAGAACTAAGGAATCTATTTAATGAGTCTGTCACCAAATAAATTCCTATTGCCCAGGAATCAAACTCACCACTCTAGGTTTACCACGTGAGATTAAGACCAACATCTTAACTCACACAGCCAACCTGAGCCCCTTTTAATGGACATAAAGAATAAATAATTTAGTTAAAATTATTAGTCACCTCCTGTTTGAATTCTGGCCCATTTCTTGCCTGAAGGAGGGTCTCCAAGTTAAGTGCAGGGTTTTGCCTCATTTTTTGGAAGCTAAGGTGGTCCATGAGTTGGCTTACTTCGTCCTCTGAGAGGTCTTTTCCAAGGAATTTTGCTGTTCTGAGAATTCCTCCTCTGTGGTCCTAAGGATTTAAAGAAAAAAAAGTTAAGAACTTTATACTTTTTGATATCACGATTTAACTGTGTATTAAGATGTCCTAGAAAATAAAACTTTTATAGAATCTATAACTTCCTCAGACGTTTATCTATAAATTTAAGTATTGCTGGGATCATTTAGTTAAAATCCTTGAAAAAGTTATGACTTTTGAGTTCAATTTAGGTGAATGAAAACAATTCAGAGAAATGAATTAAAACAAAAGTTAAATGTTACTTATTTACATTCACTTTATATAACTGTGGCTTATCAGATACAAATTACTACTTGTTACCACCCATTTCTTTCCAGGGTGGCATAATGCGCTCATCACTAAATAAATTCTTATTTACCATGTACGAATTGAACCCATGACTCTAGGTTTATCGAGTTCATTTAGAACAATGCCTTAATGGACACATGGCTTACCTGGGCCCCCAAAGGAAGGTCCTGAGTACCCCTGTGTCATGAAATTTAACGTTATAGGATATAACTGAATTAAATTATAAATGATAGAAAAAAAATATGGAGACTGCCTTTGATACTTGAATGGACTTTGAGAATTTTAAACTCTTCAAATTTGTTTTCTTATTGGCATTTATGTTTTTATCACTGTTCTTCCATTAATATAAACTTGCTGATAAATTGATATTTTTCAAAAATTGTCTAAATGGAATAATAATTGGTTGTTCTTGGGCAATTTGATTATTTTAAGCAAGGAATCTTCCTGTCTTTCTTTTTGTATAGTTTCAATAAAACTTTTATTTCACTAGAGCTTTGTTATTATTCTCTAGTAGATATGAAACATTAGTATGTAAAGAAAACTAAAAAAATCCTAATTTATATTAATCAAATTATTTATGTCTAGAAGAAAAAAAGAAAAAAAATGGGATGTTCAAAAGCATTGGGTTGATGATGACAACACAATAATCCAGGTGGCCAGTAGTTTTTAAAATATAATTGAAATAGATTTTATAATGTGCAAGATATTTTCATTATAAAATTATAATAGTCTAAGTACAAAAAAGCAAATTGTTAATATAAGGAATAATAATATGAATCAACAAAAATTAAATACAAGCTACACAGATAATAACAAAATTAAAAAAATTAAATATAATCAAAATAATAGAAAAAACTAAAAATAAAGGAAGTAAATTAAATTAAAAGTAAGTATTTACAAAATACTTAAACTCCTCTCACTACAATAAAATGAAAACTAAGAATAGGAAAAAAAAATATCACCTTTCTAATTTCTTCATATTTCAAGAAAAGAACATTTTCATCATGGCGAAGATCCCAAAAGCCAAGTACATGACTCCAGTATGACCCGATAGGTGCTGTAAATAGAATATTGTATTAAACCTCTTTCAAGTCAAATGTAGATTCTCTAGCTATCAAATAAGATTAACCAATTTATATTTGCTTTTTTATGACCATTTTAAGGAAGTTTCTTTATTCTTTTCAAAAATTATTACGACGTTCTGGAATACATTTATAGCCAAGTAAAGCCTGTTTACTTTTTTCAATCTACTTCATCAAGTTAGGTCTATTGTGAAACCATGCCAAAAGGATAAAGATTAACAAATTAATAATTTTTGTTAAATTTCCTTTAGAGAACAAACTATTACTATGGATTCCATAAAAAAACTAGGTCTTGAGTGAAGATAACTTAATTGTGACATGTGATACCCATATATGCCAAAACATGATTTTAAAATAAAAAACAAACATACAGACAAACATCTATTACGTGTCAACGTGATAAATTATAGAAAACTGTAATATTATTGAAACTCAGAATTTCAACTTTTTTTTTATTAAACATTAAATCTAATTTTCATTCAAATAAATTAATAAATTGAATGTTCTACATTGCTATTAGTGAAATCCCTTCAAAATATCTAATTTGATAAATGCAGTAGGAAATTAGTAAAGTACGAAAGTTTGAGGGAAGAGAGAATTTTTTTTTAATGATTCTTAAACAGATTCATTAAGCTCATAATAAAGAGTGTAATAATTTATAATTTCACTTACCTTTACCCTGTAGAAATAATTCAGCAAATTCTTCAAATGTTCCACGGAAATCATGAAGGAGACGACAATAATGATAGTAAGATACACACATATCTTTTGGGTTCCTGCTTACATAAATTATCTAAAAATAAAAATTAATTTGAAAAAGCTACAAACAAAAAAGTAATTGAAATTTTGAATATATAATTTCGGTCTCATTATATCAAAACCTTATTTTAAATAAGCTTCTACATTCTGTGAGAGAGAATTATAACAGTGTTATTTATGTTGGTCTTCATTCTTTTCAAACTATGGCTTTTGCATGGTTATTAGGGAATCTATTTAATTAGATAAATCCAGACTCTATTTAATTCAAGTCAGTTATAAATGTACGGTGAAATTTTAAATAATCCAATGGCATTAATTCAATTATATTCAGAATTTCTTCACCACTCTTGTTAAAATAGTGAAGGAAGAAGCATTCATCTCTTTCAATCGTCGACTTAGAAAGCCATTTCTATTATTTATAGGGGGCTCAGTTTAGACATAAGAGTTAAAGCATTGGCCTTTTTCTAACTTGGTAACCTAGAGTGGTGAGTTTAATTCTCACCTGGGTGATAGGAAATTATTTAGTGACAAACTCATTAAATAAAATCCTTAGTCCCACCCTGGCTAGAAAAGGGTGGTAAACTGTAGATAACCAGTTCCAAATAGCCATAGTAGGAAAAAGTGGGTGTTAATAAAAAATAATAAATATGTTTTATTTATATTGATGTTATAGAGTTATTATTTAGTTTAATTAGTTTATTTAGATATACTAATATTATTTCCAGTTAATCTCATGTACCTTAGGCCTGACAGTGAACAGCTCTTTGGGTAACAGTGTAACTGGGAGGTGTGTTTTAATAAATCTTGGCGACTCCATATTTTCTGCTAGTTCCACTGAATTTCCAAGTCCATCTTTCCATGATCCTGTGTCATTTCCAACTAGAGCAGTTAGCCTAAACAGTGATCAAGTACTTATATTCAATTAAGTTTCACCTTAATTAATACATAGAAATAATAAAAATTCACAGAAAAAAAGGGGGATATATTCATTTTTCTTCTTTATTTCAAATTGTAATATTTTTTGCGTTTAGATTTTAACTTTTGGTTAAGTATAACTTTTAATTATTTCTTGTTTTTATCATTGCAAGGTATGTTTGTATTGTTTACGATTGAAGAGAGGAAATCAAACTGACCAACTGGCGCATGTTCCTGAGTATAGGAGGTTTGGGTGCTGAAGTTACAATTTATGTCCAATTGAAACATCATCAGCTGGGAAATGAGAAACCAATTTGAACCAATGGAACAGTCAATTTCAATACCAACTGTACACAAAGGAAATAGAGGAATATTTTCAGACTCACAGGGAAGAGGATATAGCTTATTAGAGATACTCTAAGGCTCAACAATTTCATCACAAACGTATTTGGAGAAACGATTTTACGCATAGGACAGGAAGATGGTCAAGAAAATTGTTTTTGGAGGACATCATATATCTGATGGTTTTTCTAGTGTCAAAGCGCTATGAAAAGATTAGCTTCCAACAGAACCCAGTGGTTATAAATTTAAGGAGTAAATATTATGCTAAATATTGTTACTGAATTCTGTACGAGCAATGAATGTATAGTCTCTAATGATGCTCAGAAACAATCTTTTCTTCAGCCTAGAACGTCTCATCCCTGTAGACCATCTTGGATGGAAGCGCATGCTACTTGTGTAATGTGCTCTTTATCCATTGTTATCGAAAGTTACCCAAGCAATATGTGCTAGAGCTGAACTCATTCCTTTAAATAGATAAACTCATTAGATAATTATCTTATATTCAAAACAATTGAAAATGATAATGATTTTAATTTTCACATTGTAGAAAAAAACGTTTTAGAAATATCTGTTTAGGAATAATAAGAATTAAATTCTAATGACTCTGAAAACTCTTGCAACTGGCCCCTTCTGGCTGCCATAGCCTTTCATGTTATGTTTGTGGCAATCTCCATCAGATTTCATTACTTCTGTAATTATAAAGTTCTTAAAATTAATCATTTATGCTTAGGATAAAAGTTTGACAAAATAGTATGATAAACCCACCCTGAAGGTAAAATTTGAGTGTCCCTAATTATAATTTATTACTTGTTATGTGTATTGTATTAATGTATATTATGTAATTATATATGTTAGATTACAGTCAATTCATGATAATACTTTTGATTTATTGTTTCCATTGTTACTTACTCAAGCAAAGGGTTTCTGAAATGGCTCAAAGTCTTTGCTGCTTCAAAATCAAGGTCATTTCCAATGCACCAAACCATTTCTTGAACCCATGTACTTCCTGAAATAAATGATAATCATTCACCTTTATTGTATTTTAAAAATAAAAACAATTACTTTGGCCACAATGCTACTTGGGCACACAAACAGAAAATATTAAATTTTGTTTACATGTAATCAATAAACTATAATATTTTATAAGGCCGGAATACATAGTCAGTAAATAATTATTTTCTATATCAAGCAACTAATGTTTTGCTTGTAAGGAATATCATATGCAATAAGTCAATAGTTCACATTTATTGACCAGTAGTCAAAAATTTCTACATGTGTCGTGATTAAGGAATTAGGTTTGAAGAAAAGAATTTATCACACTAGAGATTGCTTGGCGAACTGGAATTGTATCTCAACTCATATTTTGTGATTCTC
Source organism: Riptortus pedestris (assembly GCA_019009955.1). Taxonomy (NCBI): domain Eukaryota; kingdom Metazoa; phylum Arthropoda; class Insecta; order Hemiptera; family Alydidae; genus Riptortus; species Riptortus pedestris. The sequence continues at coordinate 129,837,003 of CM032231.1, read as the reverse complement.
CCTTAGTAAGTACCATATATCAAAATAAAAGTCCATCACTCAGAGAATGAGTAAAGCAGATTTCCCAGGTGCTGGTATAATGCACTTGTGATCTCATCTCACACCATATTCCCTATTCCTATGTAAAACAACTGATGAGAAGAAGGTATGGGGGGGGGGGGCATACTGAAAACAGACACAAGGAAGCACAATAACTCACTTAATACTTGAGTTACGAAAAAATGAATAGAACAACAATTGTAGATTATAATTAGTTTAACAAGATTGGTTCTATAACATTTTACAACCCTACTCATGATAATGTAAATACTTTGAATCCCCCCTCCCCTATATCCCCACTATTCCATTTTCCATTTTCGAGTTATTTGTATTGTCGTTTTGACTTTATTATAGAGACACTAAAAATCTCTTGTCCTGTGGGGGGGGGGGGGGGTGGGGGGGGGGGGGGGTGGGGGGGGGGGGGGGTGGGGGGGGGGGGGGGTGGGGGGGGGGGGGGGTGGGGGGGGGGGGGGGTGGGGGGGGGGGGGGGTGGGGGGGGGGGGGGGTGGGGGGGGGGGGGGGTGGGGGGGGGGGGGGGTGGGGGGGGGGGGGGGTGGGGGGGGGGGGGGGTGGGGGGGGGGGGGGGTGGGGGGGGGGGGGGGTGGGGGGGGGGGGGGGTGGGGGGGGGGGGGGGTGGGGGGGGGGGGGGGTGGGGGGGGGGGGGGGTGGGGGGGGGGGGGGGTGGGGGGGGGGGGGGGTGGGGGGGGGGGGGGGTGGGGGGGGGGGGGGGTGGGGGGGGGGGGGGGTGGGGGGGGGGGGGGGTGGGGGGGGGGGGGGGTGGGGGGGGGGGGGGGTGGGGGGGGGGGGGGGTGGGGGGGGGGGGGGGTGGGGGGGGGGGGGGGTGGGGGGGGGGGGGGGTGGGGGGGGGGGGGGGTGGGGGGGGGATCTCAGAACATATTTGCATGTATCTCGTATAATAAAGTTCTCTTGAAAACAATATTTTGTATTTATGCTTTAATAACGTGGTTTATTACATAACACAGTACTTTTATATATTTTTATTCGACTTAAAGCTGAAAAACGCAAATATCTCGGTTCATATTCAAGATAGAGTATAAATCTATATAACAATAATTACAGCACATTTATTGCAATAAGATTACAATTTTTCGATCCGACGTATATTAACGGAGATATTCCGAATTTTCGATTCTCGTCTAAAGCCCCCCCCCCTTCTCCCACTGGTCCAATCTCAGCCATTAACGAACTTGTTCTTTCTTTTTACATAAAACAATTAAATATCGAATTTGGTAACAATCAAATAGAAATTGCGACCGTGGCAACAGGCATACTCACACACACACACACACACACACACACACACACACACACACACACACATATATATATATATATATATATATATATATATATATATATATATATACACACATATACAGTTTTGAACGGACTTCATTTTCGTCGTCTACTAGGTAGGATAGATGGATATTTGAAGAAAAATGTCCAAAATGGCGTCATGAGTACGACCTCAATAGCTGATTTTCCTTAAGGGAAATCTGATAAAACATTTACATGAAATGGTCAAAAATACAAAAGTTTATTTTCTTTCACGTTTTTCAGTGCGTTTCAACAAATTTATGTATAACAAAATTTATTCAAACATACGTATTGACATTTATTATTTATTTATTTATTTTTTTTTTAGGTTTACGGCTGTATTTGGGAATGAGAAGGGCTCGTGGAAAGATGTACTTGGAGATTCTGTTGAATATGCAGAAAATATGGAGTCACCGAGATTTATTAAAACTCACATGCCTATCCCACTTTTACCTAAAGAACTTTTCACCGTCAGGCCTAAGGTATTGGATATTAAATGATAATAATCGTTGTTTAGAGAAATAAACCAAAGTAATTAAAATTACATAATAATTCTAATCCATGGATCATCAATAAATAATAGTAATAATTTGGGAATTTGATGATTGGAAGAAAATATCGTCCTATAATACTTCAATTTCAGTAACTAGACATGATTGAAACAAAGCCATTGAGTTATTTTCACATTGATCCATAGTGTGAGAGATAATTTATAATAGGCTTGACTTAAATAGCGTTAAAAATTGTTTCTGAATATAATAAAATTCAATTATAACTTCCCTATTGAGTTTGCTAACTTGTAATTTTAGTGTTCTTATGTGAAATCATACATTCTTTTTCTAATAGACAGCAATTTCACTTATCTCCAAGCAATGATTTTTCAGGATATAAATTCAAACGATTTCATTTGCTAATTGCTCATCAATATTACGATCAGGATAGCTATGCAAGTTAAGGCGCAGGTTTTAATCTCACTTAGTAAATAAAGAGTCTAAGTTCGGTTCGTGAGTTAAATAGGAATTTATTTAGTGAAGAACACATTAAAAAACGTTCGTCACGTTGGGGTTGTTTTATCTATGAAGATTTCCTAAAGACCAAAAACGAAGAAATGCAAATATCTTCGTAAATAATCAAGATATTGAATAAAACGTCCGTCACGCAGGGGCTGCGAAAACGAAGCAGATTTCCCTCGTGAGCCTATACAATAGAGACATCTCTATACGAGAGCCGATCAGTTAGGGCCGAACTAGCTTTTGGCCTGAAACGTTCGTTATCGGCTCACATTTAATAAAAATGCAAATATCTCGGTTAATATTGAAGATAGTGAATAAATGTATAGAACAATATTTATAGTAAATTTAATTTGCAATAAGATTGGTTCTATACAATTTATTGATCCGACGTATGGTAACGGAGATATTTCGAATCTTCAAAAAACCTCCCCTCTAAACCCCCACTCCCACAGGTCCGATTTCAGCAGTTAACGAACTTGATCTTTCTTTTTACATAAAACGACTAAATATCGAGTTTGGTAACGATTAAATAATAATTGCGACCGCTAGAGCGGTAACAGACAAATATATAGATAGATAGAGACACATATATATATATATATATATATATATATATATATATATATATATATATATATATACAGTTTTGAACGGACCTCATTTTCGTCATCTCCTGGGTAGGATCGATGAACATTTGAAGAAAAATTTCGAAAATCGCGTCATGAGTACAACCTCAATAGCTGATTTCCCTTAAGGGAAATCTGCTAAAAACGTACATTTATAGAGAACATTGCATTTCCAATAAGATTGATTACGTATAGTTTTTCGATCCGACGCATAACAACAGAGATATAAAATTTTCGAAATTCTCCCCCTCTAACACCGCCCCCCCCCCCACTTGCCGATTTTAGTATTAACGAACTTGATCTTAATTTTTACATAAAACGTTTAAATATCGAGTTTGGTAACAATAAAATAAAAAATTGTGACCGCTAGAGTGTTATATCCACCTGGGTAGGATCGAAGGACAATTGAAGCTCCTATCGCTGGCTAGAAAAGGGTAATAACCCGGACCAATATGTAATTCGACATAAATAACTTTAGTATCATAATGTGGACGTTAAAAAACTGAAAAAAACAAACAAACAATCATGAATAGTAACTGTGCATTTTTATTTTTAGATTATTTACACAAGCAGAAATCCAAAAGATATGTGTGTATCATTCTATCATTATTGCCGTCTCCTTCATGACTTCCGTGGAACATTTGAAGAATTTGGCGAATTATTTCTACAGGGAAAAGGTTAGTTAACTCATATTACAATAAATTTTTAATAAATAAATTGAATTAAAGTGTAATAAATATATTTGTGAGATGAATGGTGAGAAAAAGAATAATACCTAGTTTAATAATATCGAAATCAAATCTGTCCCTCTATAATATAGTAATAGGTGACTACTAATAACGTAACAAATGTAACAAATCAAGTAAATAGTGAGTTTAGTAGCCATTAAACAAAATCGGCGACCTCTAGAGCATTAACAGACACACAGACACACACACACTCACACACACACACACACACACACACACACACATATATATATATATATATATATATATATATATATATATAGTTTAAGCAGACCTCATTTTCGACATTTCTGATGTACATTTTTGGAAGCTGCTAAAAATGAGAACTCCTTCCGAAGCCACGGTTTTAGCCTGGACAGGAAGGGTGATTGACTTTTGCCAGGCAATCAGTTGGTACTTAGTGTTGATTTGGAGAAAGAAGTAATTGCCACAGATGGCATGATCGGGGAGATTAAGGCCTTACGAGACGATCGCCGCTTACATAACGAACTGGGTGTCTTTCTGGCAATGTGTAAGGCGATTTTAGTGAAATGGACCAACATTAGAAAGTTGGGAATTCCATATTCGTTCATAGTAAAATGCACTTCTCGAGGCAATAATGAACGACATCGTCAAACGTGCATTCACCATTTCGCTGAAGTAGATATACGAATAATCGGAATCATTTAGCGAAAGTCTCTAGAAATAATGAGAATTCAAGCACCTCTTATTTATTACGATTTACCACCGATATCTTGAAGTTTTTCCTCCAATGTTCCATTCCACATTTATCCTGAATAATCCAGGAGCTTTAGTATTCCGGAAACTGTTAAATATCCAGTGTGTTTTATTATCACATAAAACTCATGTAGTTTAGAACGTAACATCTAAAATTATGACGTTACATCGAACAAATATCAAATGTTCAATGAAACAATATTTAATATTTAAGCTGGGAATAATCGTTTCATAATATATCTCTCAAGGCGGAAAAATAAAGAAATGGAAATAACTCTGTTAATACCAAATACAGATGAAAAATGCATAGAACAATAGCTTTTTACGTTTATAACAAGACTGGTAATATATATAATTTTTCGATCCAACTCGTAACGGTATAAGATTGGTTATATACAATTTTTCGATTTTGAACAGACCTCATTTTCGTCATCCCCTGGGTAGGATCGACGGACATTCGAAAAAATGTTTCGAAAATAGTATCATGAGTACTACCTCAATAGCTGATTTCCCTTAGGTGTTTCAGCATTCTGTGGAGTGATAATGTTACACTTAATGCACAAAGATCACTTTCACTCGTTACATTAAAAAATGATCAATGAAATTTATTTCACTTTCACTGATCCGCTCAGATACCTAGAATGTAAGCCAGTTTGAACGCATTTCCTCCGAAACATTTTAATTGAAACATTAAAAAACGTTCGAGAAGATACTAGACTTTCATTTCCGTATTTTAGAATGATCTAATGTCCTTGATGATGAATGGTCTGAGAATATTTACTGAATCGGAAGTTTTTTCCAAGATTCCAGACCCTTTTCATAAATACATTACTTATCTAACGATTTCTTATGTTCTACCCAGATACGAATTCACCCAGTTCCACTCAGTTTCCAGCAGTTACACTGAGCCACCCCCTAATGCCGGGATTCTCAAAGTGGTTCATATCGACATATCGCACAAGTATTTCTAAAGTGACATAAGTCAAAAACCTTCTTTTCTGGAAAAACGGGAAAAACTGTTAGTGAACTTAGGGAAAAGCTAATTCCATTACCAACTTATCATTTCCAAAAGTAGGTGGTAGGAAAATCTTATCCAAAATTGTTATTGCATAATGTCGATCCCAAGCCTTGAATACTCACCCTTTTTGATTTAATAGTCATAACTCAAAAACACCGACTTTTGAGTTGTGTCACTTTAGAAATACCAGTGCTATATATGAAAACTGATTTTGGTGGACGACGAGGTCTAAAAATGGACCCCTATTAATTAACACAAGTTCTTATTTGAAACTTTCAAAATACTGCATAAGCTCTGCCACGCGTACCAACTTGTTAAAAGACTGACTCATATTTTTGTAGGGAGTATCATTGTTGTGCTTTTAAAAAGTTCAACAAGTCATGAAACGTGATATATGTGCTTATTGTTAAAGTGCAATGACTGAAAATGGGGCTTTAATGTGGGCGTGAAAATAAAAGTCCGCCACGCTGGGGCTGAGTAAACTAAGCGGAGTAGATCTGCAACAAGATTGATTCTATACTATTTTCCGATCCAAATCATAGTAATGAAGATATTTTTAGCAGATTTCCCTCAAGGGAAATCAGCTATTGAGGTCGTACTCATGACGCGAGTTTTGAAAAATTTCCTCAAATGTCCAGTGATCCTACCCAGGAGATGACGAAAATGAGGTCCGTTCAAAATTATATATATATATATATATATATATATATATATATATATATATATATATATATATATATATGTCTGTTAACGCTCTAGCGGTCGCAATTTTTGTTTGATCGTTACCAAACTTCATATTTAAGCGTTTTACGTAAAAAGAGAGATCAAGTTCGTTAATGGCTGAAATCGGACCAGTGGGAGGGGGGGTTTAGAGGGGGATTTTTGAAAATTCAAAATATCTCCGTTATTATGCGTCGGATCGAAAAATTGTATGGAATCAATCTTATTGTAAATTAAATGTACTATAAATATTGTTCTATACATTTATTCTGTATCTTGAATATTAACCGAGATATTTGCATTTGTATTGTGTGTGTGGTCGACGGAACCCCGCCATGTTCCGGACTCTCCGCCGAGAGCTCTGGTGGCCGTTTCCAGAACTATTCGTCCCTCGTGAATAGGTTTAGAGATCCGTTCCTACTACAGCTGTTCTTAGGCGGATTTCTCTATTATAAAGCTTCACGTGGGAAATCTGCTTAGTTTACGCAGCCCCTGCGTGACGGACTTATTATTGTCTTATGTGTTGGTGGAGACCGTCGTCAAGCCGTCTAGAGTTGTACTCAGTACCCATCCCTTTATTTGATTTACCAGACTTTTTATTCTTATCATAACCATGGCCAGTAGAAGTGAGGAAAAAAGTCCGTCACCCAGGGGCTGCGTAAACTAAGCAGATTTCCCACGTAAAGTTATACAATAGAGAAATCTCCATACGCGAGCGCCGAACAGTTACGGAACCGGCCGAACTAGCCTTCGGCGGGAACGAATAGAAGCGACCACAGTTCTTCCGTTACACTTAATATAAAGCAAATATCGTTAATACATATAGTTAATATGCAGGATATAGAATAAATGTATAGAACAATATTTATAGTAAATTTAATTTGAAATAGCATTGGCTCTATACTATCTTTCGATCCGACGTATAGTAACGGAGATATTTCGAAATTCCCGCCTCTAACCCCCCCCCCCTCCCTCCCACTGGTCCGATTTCAGCCGTTAACGAACTTGATATTAAATATCAAGTTCGTTAACGGCTAATGTAAAAAGAAATTTTCTTTTTACATAAAATGATTAAATACCGAGTTTAGCAACGATTAAACAAAAATTGCAACCTCTAGAGAGTTAACAAACAAATATATATATATATATATATATATATATATATATTTTGTCTGTTAACTCTCTAGCGGTCGCAATTTTTGTTTAATCGTTGCCCTGTCCCTTAAGGGAAATCTACAAGGATCGATTCAAGACTTACTCTAAGGTAGGGAGAGTGGTTGGTGTAGAACAGGGCTATGTTGAGTTCGCTTGAACTCCACCGTTTCTAAATGACGGTAGTATAACATTCAACACTAAATTCCGAAAGTACGAACTCAATAAACTGATTTATTTACCTAAGGACTGACAAAAGTAAATAATGGGGGAAATGGCCCAATTTTGAGTTCTTTTTCAGTGCAGGTCGTAAATAAAAAAAAGTCCGTCACGCAGGGGCTGCGTAAACTAAGCAGATTTCCCTCGTGAAGTAATACAATAGAGAAATCTCCATACAAGAGCCCAACAGTTACGGCAAAGGGCCGAACTAGGTTTTGGCGGGAAACTCAAAAATCCGTTATCGGCCCAAATTTAATAAAAATGCAAATATCTCGGTTAATATTCAAGATAGGGAATAAATGTATAGAACAATATTTATAGTAAATTTAATTTGCAATAAGATTGATTCTGTACAATTTTTCGATCCGGCGTATAGTAACGGAGATATTTCGAATTTTCGAAAATCCTCCCCTCTAAACCCCCCTCCCACTGGTCCGATTTCAGCCGTTAACGAACTTGATCTTTCTTTTTACATAAAACGACTAAATATCGAGTTTGGTAACGATTAAACAAAAATTGCGACCGCTAGAGCGGTAACAGACAAATATATATATATATATATATATATATATATATATATATATATATATATATATATATATATATAGATATATATATACAGTTTTGAACGGACCTCATTTTCGTCATCTCCTGGGTAGGACCGATGGACATTTGAAGAAAAATTTCGAAAATCGCATCATGAGTACAACCTCAATAGCTGATTTCCCTTAAGGAAAATCTGACTAAAATATTCAAGATAGGGAAAGGAACAATTGTAGATAATTAACATGTTTTGTTATATAATATTTTTCGAATAACTCATTAGATGGGAGGTCCTTCTGGAAAATCTGCTAAACTCCAGGCTGGGTAAAAGAAAGCCTTAGTAGCATGAAGTGAATTTTAAATATTATGATAATTTAAGATAAAACTTTTATTTATTTATTTATTTTTGGTTAGTTCAAAAACATTGCATTCAACAAAAATGAGATAGTAAACGCTACTTCGTAACTTTTTATTATTTTGTTTTTCAGCGCCTTTAGGGTCATACTGGAACCACGTACTTGGCTTCTGGGATCTTCGCCATGATGAGAATGTCCTCTTCTTGAAATATGAAGAAATTAGAAAGGTTAATAAATAAAGTCTCTGTTAAATCATATATAGTCTATGTTTTGTAGTTAACGTTATCACAGTTGGGAAAGTTGGAATTATTATTTTAAAAAGGTTACCCAAAACACTCAAAGAAGTGCCATACAAGAAAAAGGTATCATTTTGGTACCGTCGTTCCTGATCATTGAATATTAACGTGATATCAAGGAAATGTCACATTTAATAAAAATAAAGGAAAATTGTCCTCCACAGTCAGTGAAGTGACAGTTTCAAATTAATAATTTATACTTTTATTTAATGCTCAGTAAATTGTAGGAAATTTTCCTTAAGGGAAATCAGCTATTGAGGACGTACTCATGACGCGATTTTCGAAACATTTCTTCTAATGTCCATTGATACTACCAAGGAGATGACGAAAATGAGGTCCATTTAAAATTTTATATATAAATATATATATATATATATATATATATATATATATATATATATATATATAAGACCTTTATTATACGAGATACATGCAAATATGTTCTGATGACCCCCCCCCCTCTGGCTTAAGTCCTTGCACTACTAAAATTTGATTGATGGGGATACAAATTATTCTGAGTCATTACAAATTCCAGTACTAGATGTAGTAAATAATTTTCAATAAAATTAATATGTTATATTCTGATGTATTTTGAGTAATAGTTTAGTTTCCGGTGAGAGGTTGGCAGACCAGTTTGTTTACATTTCAGACGCTTCCCTTAGGGAGTTTCTTAAAATTGACTGAAAGATTTATTATTACCGTTTGTATTTATTTATTTAATATTCGCGGTGGTGTTGTGCTACCAGTATGTAGATTTATCTATTGTTAAGCTTCACGAAGGAAATCTGCTTAGTTTACGGAGCCCGTCACGCAGGGCCATTTTCTATTTTTGCAGCCAACAGCAAAACTATTTCTATTTATATTTACTTTATGAAGGAAAACCGTTGATTATAAAACATAAACTAATTTTTTTCTCTATTTTTTTGTATCTCCTTAGGACCTCCGTGGAGGTATTCTCAGGCTAGCGAAATTCCTTGGCAAAGACCTCTCTGAGCATGAAGTGACCCAGCTGATGGAACACATTAGTTTTCAGAAAATGAAGCAGAACCCTGCACTCAACTTGGAACATATGCTACAAGTAAAGAATGGTCCAGAATTCAAGCAAGAGGTGACTCACCATTATTAAACCTTGATTCTATCCATTAATTATGATAACAAACGTCATAAGTCTAATATGGTTTTCGGTATAAAAATAAAACAAATGTCTCGGGTTAGTTTTACTAGTTTATAGCAATACTCACTATTAAAATGCGTTCAACAGTTATGGACTAATCGAACTTCAAGAAGAGAAGAGATGGATGGCTCTTGTACGACTTTGACATGGTCGATTCCCGTCTAACATGAAAGTACCTTTTGGCAAAATCTTAACCATTAACTTTTCCCTATGTAATAGACTACATCCTATAAAACACTTACTGACTGCAGAAGTACACATAACATAGACCTACCTTGCAATCTGGACAAATTCTAAATAACAAAAGTACATATCCGGACGCTTTATTAACATATTTAAAACAAGTACATGAATTCAAACTTATACATTAACCAACCTCTTCTTATTTCCAGAGAGGTATAGCCATATAGGTTTAATTCCAACAAAATGTAATGCCAAATGTAATGCAAAATTACATTTTGTGCTACCTTGTGTGTGCATCCAAGTGTGTGGATGAGTGCTTGCGTGTATGTGTGTGACTCTGAATGCTTCTGTAAGATATTACAAACATCTAAATAAATTCTTATTTATTTATTATAAATTATTAGTAATCATAGTTTTATTTAGTTTTATAAAATATTTTTTGTTTTCGAATTTAACATTACGCTTCTATTTCGTTTTTTTGTTGTTTTTTTTTCTCTTTTGTTAATTATTTGTGTTCTGTTTTCGTTTTGGTTTCCTTTTGATGACTTTTCTTTTCCCGTTCAAAAATTTTTCTATTTTAATAGTTTTTATATAATTAGTTCTTGTTTTTCCCACTAGTGATATCACCCAGCTCCAACTATAAATTTATATTTACTACATATGAACTACATTAGACAATATTTTTTACCATTTATTTAGTTGACAAAGGATGTAAATCGCTCCAAAATAAGCGACACCAAACAAATAAATAAAAGATCTAACAACTTCCATTTCCAAATTAAAATTATTGAGTTTTCCCATAGAACAAATTGGTGTAGTAGATTCGATCATTTTTACATAATATTTCCAATTTTTAGGGTGACCAGACGTTTATTCGTAAGGGAAAAGTCGGAGATTGGAAGAACTACATGTCACAAGAACTAGCTGACAGATTTGACAGGTGGACTAAAGATAATCTGGAAGGAACTGGCCTCACATTTTCGACAGAGGAATCCTGAAGCAAAGCATTGAAGTCTAAATCCAATGTCAAAGCATTGGCTTTTAGTAATAAAACAAAGTAAACCAAACCTGTTTTAAAAGTTAAAGGCAGAGAAACATTTACAAATTGTGATTCTATGCGAATAATTCTATAGTAATTTGGTTTATTCAGTTTTATGTATTCATTATTTTTGTTAATCTATTCTGTAAATATATGTTAATATAAACTTTTTTTAAAAAATATGTTTGTTTTATTGAAATCATAATTTTACTATTAACTGTGGAAACTGGTGTAGGGCGTGATGGAAAGGATAAAGTACATATCTAACAGAAGGCCCCAACAAAACAGGCGTCTTCTAACAAATAGACAGTCATTTAGTGCCAAACATATAAATAAATAAGCAATATATAAAAACTTGGTTGATCTATATCAAAAACATAAACATTTGTCAAAATTAATGAGATAACAAATATCATATATCTGTGTTATTTCAATCATTGTAACACTGCAGCAGAATATAACAATCGTACAATGGTCTCTTCCAGGGATATCAACCAAAATAAGTACTAAAGAATCCGTAAGAATGTATATATTATTTGACCTCTTGGCTCAAAATTGTTTATTTCTTCAATACCATACTCAATATTTAACAGTTTCATTCAAAACTAAAGACCATATTTGGCTTCAAAAATTCAAAATATCCCCATTATAATGTGTCAGGTGGTAAAATGTTACAGAACCGATCTTCTTAAACTATCGATAGTCTACAATTGGTCATTTTTTAGCAGTTTCCCTTAAGGGAAATCAGCTATTGAGGTCGTACTCCTGACGCGATTTTCTGAAAATGTCCTCAAATGTCCATCGATCCTACCAAGGAGATGTCGAAAATGAGGTCCATCAAAATGTTGTACATATGTATATATATATTTGTCTGTTAACGCTCTTGCGGTCGCAATTTTTGGTTGATCGTTACCAAACTCGAACTTGAGCGTGTTGTGTAAAAATAAAGGTCCGGGTTCGTTAATGGCTGAAATCAAATCAGTGGGAGGGGGTTTAGAGGGGAGAATTTAGAAAATTCTTAATATCTCGATTATTATGTGTCGGATCGGAGAATCGTATAGAACCAATCATATTGCAAATGTAATGTTCAATAAATGTTGTTTTGTACTTTTTTTTTCACTATCTTGATTATTATTAGTTTTTAGCCTTCAGTAATCCCTCACTGTACCTCATAAAATATTAACAATACGCTGTTAATTATGAAGCACATTATTTGAAGCCCAAATACCAATATTGTTCACTCTTTAATACAACTTTCCTTCTACTAGTTGGTTTTCAAATAGAAATAGAGAGTATGTGGTGAGATGAGATCAATATATTATTTCCAGACGTGGGAAATCTGCTTAGCTTACGCAGCCCATCAGAGCATTCGACATGAGTTCCACTTCGAGGATTCATTGTCGCTATGACATTGATATGATTCACTGTCAGGTAAGACCAGTGTAAAAGTTTATTTATTTTAAGTAGGTGTGTAGAAGACATTTTAAAAGAAAATAATTAAAAAATTTCGAAGGATAAATTGCTCGTTTTCACCTGAGTTTATGTTTTACTCCGTCTTTTAGCCGTGAAAGAGATCTCGTGAGTCGTGACGGGACACGCGACAACTCGACCTTGACTTTGAGGAAGTAGGAGTCGATACGAGTATCTTGCCCCCCCCCCCACAGCGGAAGGATGAAAGTCTAGTGGTGGTCCAGCTTTCCTCCAGTGGGAGAGAAAGTTCATATATAAGAGCAAGTTGGCTGCACTGTCAGTAGTACCAAGAGCTTCGTACTGGTCGCTTCAGCAACAGGTGTGTATCTCATCAATTTTTCCAAAGGATTTTTTGGGACTGAAATATTTTGAGAAAAAAGAAAATATGAATAAGAACGGGCTCTGAGTACATTATTAATTCCATGAAAAGGTGTAGCATTCTCAACTTATCCTTACTGATACCAACCAAATTATTTAAGGGGATAGAAAAAAAAAATTATTATAGGTTTCACCAACACTCATTATTCACGTTTCGGCCTCCTGGGAATTTAGTTTGCTATGTTTAAAATAATTCTGCCAAGTCAATAAAAACCTAGCAGAAGGAAAGAGAGTCCGTCACGCAGGGGATGCGTTAACGTGCGTCAAGTATTTGTATTTATCTCGAATGCAGTAATTTTTATTTATTATAAACAATAGAGCTCCGCAACTTAGCTCTTCTTAAAGATGGGAAAAACGAAATAACAAAAAAAAATAGAACAGACAAAATAATATAAAGGACAATACACTAAACGGAATACTAAACACTAAAAGAAACAAGAAACATAACCCAACTTAGAAAAACTTATAAAAGTGGTAAATAAATAAGTGAACAGAAAAGTTGGTAACTTAGAAATAACAACTATTCATAAAAACAGGGATATATCATTCAAAATTTAAACACATCACACTCATACACATGCACAAACATTAGACATTTTAAAATATGTAATTAAATATTCTCAAATTGCCCAATTGTTTTTAAATTTATCAAAATAGTGGCGATATGAGGGCTACTCTCAGTCAGAAGTTCTTTCAAATCATGTAGAATGTTCTTTCAAGTCATGTTCACGTGGAATGCAGTAAATGTTCAATGAGAACAATATTTTGTATTTAGCCTTCAAATAAAGTACTTCATAATATAACAGTTTTTTGTTAATATGACATGAGTTGAAGTGGGGGTTTACTGATGGCCAAACACTGAAAACGTCCGTCGAGCAGGGGCTGTGTTAACTAAGCAGATAAACAAATTTGATCATTAGTTTTACATAAAACAGTTAAATAAGAAGTTTGGTAACGATCAAACGGTATACGAGTATATACCAATTTTGAACAGCTTCATTTTTATACTCTCCTGTGTTGGATCGATGGACATTTGAGAATAATATTTAAGAAACCTGCTAAAACTTATGATTATAAGACTTTAACTATGCGGTAATTTGTCAATAATAGTCAACCAATGAGTAGCATGTTGTATCGAAATGGATAATAAAAATAAAATCCATTTGCGTCAAAAACGTAAAGGAATAAGGTAAAAGCCTTCTACATTATTTCTAAAAATTGCATACTCTTCATATACATTGCAAATTAATAGCTCTTGGTGAACTTTGAAGTCCTACATTTGTATCCTGTTAAGTAAGCTAATTTTTTTTTAAATTTCTATTTAATTATATTTTTAGCTTGCAGAATATTAGGCAAATTTCCTGTTATTTGTTCTCGTTGACTTCTAAGAGTCGAGGTCTCTTTGTCTTAACCGTGTAATGACACTTTCCACTAGTGTTTCGATAGCCTCCTACTAGCTTCTTCAGGGTATCTCAACTGAGAATGAAGGACTGTTGTACCGTCCGAACAACCTGACTATTTGACCTTCTCGCCAGATTGTTTTGACCGTAGTTCCTTCCTCAACAACCTCTGTTGTTTACAGGTAATGTAGTTTAGTTGGACGGGTGTTGTTACTCTAAATTCGTGCTATCAACACCCAATGGGGATGAAGTCTGGTTGACCATCTTGGAACATTTCTAGTGAAAAACTACCAACAGGTGTCTTGCTGGGTACTACACTCCTTGAAGGACCCGGACCCGTCATGCAGCTGATGCTGTACATTAATTTAGTATATTTCCCCTTTTGGTTCTCCGACCAGGTCTTCAAACTATGAAAGCCCAATATTTGCCTGCCCTTCTTCGTTTCAAGTGAACATCTTCGTCCTCCCAGATCTTTGTGCCAAATTTACAAATTTTGTAATAAATACCATTTATCAACTATATTTCATAAATGAGTCTTCATAATGATTTAAAGCCTACGCCTCATAGTTGCAGCCATTTTGTTCTTTTGGAATCTGTTCTTTTCATATTACTAAAAGAGATAAAAATTATTCTCATTCATTATAAACTACAGTGCTAGATATAGTAAATAGTTTTCAATAAAATTAACTTGTTATATTCTGATATATTTAGTAATTGTTTTTCTTTCCGGTAAGAGGTTGGCAGATCTGTTTGTTTACATTTTAGACGTTTCTTGTAGGGAGGTTTCTTGTTATAGTTTGTATTAATTCACTTTATATTGACGATGCTGTTGTGTTACCAGAATGCACATTTATCTATTGTTTGACCTTCTCGAGGGAAATCTGCTTGGTTTACGCAGGAACTGCGTAAACGGACTTTTCGTCATCTATTGGACAGGATAGAGGACATTTTTCGAAAATCCCTTCATGTCTACAACCTCAATAGCTGATTTCTTTTAAGGATGAAAACTAATGAGTAGGAAAGGAACGATGCTGTCATAAGCTCAGTCTGAAGTTTCTGTCATTCTTGTCTGCAGACTATAGATGGAGCCTGAAGATAGAGGCAATCGTGTCAGGTTGATCACAATAAATGATGATAGTGGCTCACAATGGGGTTTATTCTTCCAAATAATTTTTTTTCTACAGCCTTTTATGGTTTACCCACATGAAGCCACTTTACGTGCCATTGGGGGCCTACATGTCTTACCCTTTAAATCACAATTCTACTCAATTGCTTCGTGATGCTGAGTAGGAATCTGAAGAAAAAACAGATTTCCAACTAAAATGCCGATTGATCGCAGAGCTCAATTACAAAGTATGCCGTCTAGAAGCTGAGTCTCACAGTTACAACGGAGCTCTTACAATAACCCCCCGGAACGAATAAAGTACAATGGATATTAGAGTTCTTTTGGATTGCAAATTTAAACACACAAGCTTTATCACTGCACAATTTATTTGACAATGCATAAGACACTTGGTAAATAATTCTTAACTACTACTCACACTATGCACTGATAACTTCAGTGTTCTTCTATTTACACAGTAAAATAACTCACGATCACGGAAGTTCATAAAAACATGGCACTGATCTTCACAAAGAAAATGACACTGTACTGTTCTTTACTTAAACACTGTACCGAAACTAAAAGCACTGTTCGCTAAAGCTGTACTGAACGCACTGTTATTCACTTGAAAAGAACTGAGAGCAAACTGACTCTTGAAGTGCTGGGCCGCTTTTATAGACGAGGAAACTATCCAGACAAATCTAGATCCCAGACGGGTATCGCCGAGAACATTCTTTGGTGCCAAAGGTCCTACCTTCGGTCAGTTCCTTTCATGTACTTCGTACTTCTTAAATATCTGATTAACACTGTTTAATTGTTCATGTACGTAGTTTTCACAACAAATATAATAAGGATGCATAATCCTTTTTTGATTACAGGATGTCAACAGTCAGGTACGAGCGGCTGGAAGGAGCTCTAGCTGAGAGACTGGATTCCATGTTCGGAGTTCCAGGTTGTCTGATTGAAGTAAATCCTGGCAAAGTCCTCCTGCCGCCGAAGTACCGGGATCTTGGGCAGAGGATCAAAGATCTCAAAGTCAGGCCAGATGACGTTTGGGTTGTCTCATATCCCAGAACAGGTCAGTATTTGGTTTACTTTTAATGACCGCACAATGTATGGCCAGAATTTCGTAAAGTTAGGGACTCAGGTCAGTGAATTCAGTTATGGTGATGTCCTTTGCAATTAGGTTTCGTCACTCAACAGCAGGAAATCTCGGCAAATCTAAGTGTTACTATTCCCTGACCAAGGGAGCATCATCACTGAACACAACGATAGTAGAGCTGAAGCCGTTAGGGGAATAGCACTAGCTAAACATGCCTTCCAAAGCAAAAGAAATATTTTAACTAATAAGCATGGATGCCAAAATAGTTATTTTCATCACTAGTACGAAAAGTGGGTCTTTTCGGTGCGAGGTCTAGTTTTACGAGCGAGGCGAAGCCGAGCTTGGAAATTGGACCGAGTGCCGAAAGGA